>VNJW01004216.1:0-78085 GCA_008042615.1 Drosophila auraria | reverse complement strand
TTATTATTTAATAACTTCCATGTTTATCATCCGATTTTACTCAAATTTTCAGAAAACGTCCGCAAATGCCTACTTATTTATTTTATCTATTTACTTTAAGCCAAAAATTACGACTATAGCTTATATAAAGTTTTTTACGCTTTTCGGGGGCGGAAGTGGGCGTGGCCAAATTTTAAAACAAACTTGATCTGCGTGCAACAGATTCCAATGTTGTCACCAAATTTGGTAACTCTAGCTCTTATAGTCTCTGAGATCTGTTGTTTCACACGGACGGACGGACAGACGGACAGACGGACAGACGGACATGGCTAAATCGACTCGGCTGGTGATGCTGATCAAGAATATATATACTTTATGGGGTCGGAGATGCCTCCTTCTGCCTGTTACATACATTCTCGATTGGCACTAACTTATAATACCCTTGTACCCTATGGGTACCGGGTATAAAAATTAATTATTGGAGGGAAATTTGTTCATACTTTTGTGGGAGTGAACAATTACGTCGGCAAATTAATAAATTAATCGGGTAAAAAAATATAATAAAATAATATAGTGAGTTTAGAAAAAAAAATTCCCCTTAAATTATATTTAGCATAAAAATTCACCTTAAAGTTTAAATTAAGCTTAATGCATTTTAATTATGTCCAAAACTCAATGTAATATTTAAAGATGAACTTAACACAATCTACTGGTTTGAATTAAGGTCGAGATCGAACGGGTCTGGCAACTTTGTCATTTAGTCATTCTTTGCTGGTGGTTTTATTTTTGGCGCGCTTCCCGAGCGAGCGGCAAAAGGCAATGAAGAAATTTCCCGAATGGAATGGAATGTTGTTTACGTGCGCGCCTGCGCATCGTCAACCTTCAGCTAGTTCCATGAAATCGGCAGCTTTGTCGCCTGAACTCGTCTGGACTCCATCCTGTTCGTCCCGTTTGGCCGGCTACCTGCCCCGCCCTCGTGCCCCTCATGCCACGCCCCTGTCCTAGTGGTTCCTACCGCCGCCCTGCGTCGCTTCTTGTTTGTGTGCTTTCGCCCCACCAAACTCGAAACTTGGCTGCGGCGGCGTCGGCGGCGTGTCAATAACATGTTGAATCGTGCGAAATCTTCTGGCAACACCAAAACAAAAACAAAACTATACACAGGACAAGCTCTCCAAAGCCGCGCCGCATTGTTATTGTGCCGCATTTTTCCCCTCTCCATCGTGAGAGACGAGAGCGAGAGAGCAGAGCAGAGCTGCGACGTCTCTGTCGCTCTCAACGGGCGCGAATTCCGATTAGCAGTTCATTTGGACGGAGAGCGTCTCCCATTCTCTCTGCGCTCTCTTTTACTGGGCGCCACATCGGCGAATCTCCAGAAACCTCCCTCTGGCGGACGGTATAAGAAATGAGTAGCTGAGAAAATGTTTCCACTTTTTTTTTTCATAGCCATGATGTAAGAGAGTGGGAGAGCTAGAGAGAGTTATGGATTTTAGGTGGGCCATGGGTCTCATCGATGTCCACTCTAGAGAGCATTGGTCATTCACCCATCACTAGATCTTCACAGTTTTGTTCAGCCCATCACTAGAGCTGCTCTCTGCTCTCTCGCTCTCTTGCTCTCCCAATTTTTATGCTCTCCCTCTCCCTCTGGATTTTTTAGGGGGAAATGTCGACTCTTTGAGATTTTTTAGGGAAAGCTAAATAGAGAGCATTGGTCTCTCTCGCGGTGCGGTTGTGTTTTTTAATGTGCGCGGCGACTTTTGTCGGCGTTTTGCACTGATGTCCGAATTTAAATGCAAACAATTGGTAATTTGTCCAGGCGAACGAAGATCGCTTAGTGTTGTAATGAATAATTAATGCAAATGTGTCGTTATTCGCTAGTGGTCGAAAAAGAGTGGTTAACGCCTATACGCGCTCTTTTTCCGTTCCCCCCCATCTTTCGTTTGGCTGTGTGTGTGTTGATGTAAACTTTTTGGGCTGCGGTCTTATTTTATTGAATCGCTCATAAAGCAGCATAAAGTGTTTACGGCCAAATATATTTTTTAAAAAATTTTTCTTGGTTGGCCGCTGTGTTTCCGCGCTTCGCCTCGTTCGTATCTTGTGCAAAATTCTTAGAATTCTTGACAACATTCCCGCGCACACAAATGTATCAAGTGATGCACACATATACACATCAACTCGACAGGAAAAAAAAATCATGTATCCCCCTCTCGCCGTTGTCTGCAGAAGTGCGAGTGAGGGAAAGAGAGAGCGTTCGGGTGTGTGCTTGTGTGGAGTGTGTGAAAGCGAGCGAGCACTTAAACTCTCATGTATACGCAACACACCTCAAACGGTTGTAGTCTCTGCTAAATGCGCCTTCATCTCGCTCTCACGCCTTTTTTCGTTTGGCCTCTCAGTCGCGGAACTTGTAGGACTTGTTTTTTGCGCTTTTTGCGAACGCGAAACATAAAAACCGGTACATTTTTGAAAATGCAAGCCGATGAGATAGAGAGAGCGAGAGAGTTGAGTTGTTAGCATAAGCTGTTTCTCCTGTGTTGGAATTTTACTTTAACCATATTTTTCACACACTTGCTTTTCTTACAGTTTTCTAAACACACACACATACACACACGAAAAGAGCCAACGAACTCGCCGAGCTCGTGCAGCGACGCCCAAGAATGAAACAGAGCAAAGCAACATGAAAAATACAACAACCAGCTCGCCAAAGAAATTGTAAACGAAGAAGAGGCAGCAGAGGCGCAAAAGCCACTACAGTATTTATTAGCGGGTGTTGTCATGTATGTATGCACAATTTTTTGTTGTTAATGTTGTTGTTAATGTAGTTGGTCTTACTGTTGTTGGTATAATTATTGCGATGCTTGTATGTATATGCTGTTATGTTTATTGTTGGTTGCACGATCATTTAAACATTTTTTATTCGGCCTATTGAACGACGGTCGTCGGACTTTCTTCGATTGCCTTTCGTAGATACGTAGAATCGGTAAAAAAAGGGCCTCCGATTGATCTTGACCTACACGCCGGCAAGTTCAGCGCCGTTTATATGGTTATTCAACTAACTTTATTTCGCGCATTCTTCCTTTCGCACTTCCCATGTGTGTGTGTGTGTACATAAGAGCGACAGAGTGGTGGCGGATTTAATTTTTATAACGGAAATTTTAATAAGTTGCTGCCGCCTTCAAATGAGTGAGCGAGAAAGAATGAGTGCAGCAATTGCTAACTGTTAAAGCATTCGTATATGTAAATACTTGCATATCCCCCCCCTGCATTCTCCATAACCGTTATTGCTCTTCTCTTTTGTTGTTTCCGATCCTCCAGTCTGTCGGTGTTCCGCCTCATCGCATATAAAATGCCGAGGGTTCAAAAACAAATTTTCGCGACAAATTGTTAATGCCGGCGCCAAAATTATGTTTACATTTTTTAATTTGTTTATTTTTGTTGTTGGGAGCAATGCCATTCTGTTGTGGCGTTTCTACTTCACTGCGTGCCCGTTGACTTTTTTTCGATGCCCTTGCGGAGGGTGTGAATAATTGTACAGACATTTTAGAGGATATATCTTTCTGCTTAGCAAAATTACTTTCCATGTTTCTTTTAATAATCTTTTCTTTATCAACAAAAATAGTTGGAACAGCTAAAAATAATAATTGCATTTTGAAATATAAAATATTTCCATGAAAGTCTATTTACACGTTGTTATATTATTAGCAGGTTTTTTAAAATCTAATAAAATTGCATGAAGTATTTGTGCCCTTCTGCAAGGGTATATTTTAGTGTACCGAAATTAAATATTTCTCGATGTTTTTTTTTATTATTGAAATTGGATCGCCGCCTATCTGTCGCGTAGAAATGTACGAAAAATTGCTTCATTCATTCGCACTGCCAGTGGCACCGCCACCATTCATGTCTCGAACTCGGAACTCATGTGTGAGTGTGTATTATCGCGAAGCTCTCGCATCCTCATCACCGTCATTATTGTTGTCGTTGTCATGATCACCATTATCATCATCGTGTTGTAATTGTTCTCGCCGTCTCGTCGCCTATTTGTTGTGTTTTTTTTTGTTATTGTTATATTTATGTATATTTATTTACTGTGTCGCGGCTGCAAAAAAATGCTCGTGGCCGTGAGAACGTAGAAAAACACTAAATCCGAACCAGAAGAAGATGGAAGACGTACGTTTGGAAGCTTCATCGGCCATAACGCAGGAGAATTGTGTCCTTCTTCAAAGTGGTTGTGAAATGTTTGCCTTTTTATGCCTATTCATATCACAGCCAGCTTTGAGGAGCGACGCGATGCTCAGGACAACACAAGTAATCAAGTCGTAAGCTTATTATACTAAAGTCTACTTTATTTATTCAAGCAAAATCGGTGAAAATAAGTTAATAAATCGAATAAAGTGATTAGATTTATATCATTACATAACACATTAATATCAAAATTATATACAAATTCTAAAAATCCCGCAGTCAACAAGTATCCTCAATCCTTTATCAAGAAAATCCATATGGAAAATTGGCGCATTCATGCTGGGCTCTCAAAGTGGTTGTGAAATGCATTTCCGCTTTGCCGGCATATCACAGCCAGCTTTGATGAGCTTAGCGTAATGTATCGTACATCAATCATCATACATCACTCACTACCGCAACAACAACAACATATCCCCACCTCAGATCTAGAACTTGTAGTGGAATGCAATCGGGATGGAAAGACACACGGACAGAGATCTAAATTTGCTATAATTGGAAGTGAAAACATATTTGGAGCTGGAATGGTATCGGAACAGATCAAAAATCAATCGAATATCATACGATGTTGCTTATCTAAGCCTCATCAAGTGGTTGTGATATGGATACCCAACGCATATCACAGCCAGCTTTGATGAGCTAGGATAATCAACGGGAGACAACATAAATTGAGAATTCGAAAAAAGCAAATAGCAGAAAAAGTGAATTGGTTTGAAAATTAAAAAGAAAAAACTGAATATCTAAAAAACCCCATGTAACATAATGGTCCATATAGTACATACATGACAAATTTTCCACACATTTATTTATTATACTTATACGTACATGTATAGTTATGATTTTATGCCATTTTGGTTTTTATATCCTTTTGTTGAGTACACAGTTATAGAGTTATATTGCCCGATATCGTGCGTAACAAGACAATAATTCCGCTTTATTTCTCTCACAGATAACACACATCCTTCCTAACTCCACGCTTACGTTCCACACACAAGCAGAAATTCCAAAGAGATCTTGACGACGCCTTCGCAGCGGAACACAACGAATATTTTTTAAGTTATTTATTATTGTGATAGTCAATTGTTTGTAAGCTTTTAAGAGAAACCAAAACGTTGCAACCAAAAAAGCAGAAATCCAAAAAGAAGAAACCGCCACAAATTACACGAAATGCATTCCAAAATGGGTGGAGGACAAGTGCTAACTGCCGCCCTGCTGCTGGTCATCGGATGTCTGGAATATCCCGTGTACCTTGAGGCCTGCTCCAGCCGCACAGTGCCCAAGCCGCGACCCTCGATCTCCTCCTCTTCCATGTCTGGCACTGCTTTGCCGCCCACTCAGGCGCCGGTCACCACCACAACAATGCGCACCACCACGACGACGACCACGCCCCGGCCCAATATCACATTCCCAACGTATAAGTGTCCGGAGACCTTTGATGCCTGGTACTGCTTGAACGATGCCCACTGCTTTGCCGTAAAGATTGCCGATCTGCCCGTCTATAGCTGCGAGTGCGCCACCGGGTTCATGGGCCAGAGGTGCGAGTATAAGGAGATTGACAACACGTACCTACCCAAGCGGCCGCGTCCGATGCTGGAGAAGGCGAGCATCGCGAGCGGTGCCATGTGCGCCCTGGTCTTTATGCTGTTCGTCTGTCTGGCCTTTTACTTGCGCTTCGAGCAGCGGGCTGCCAAGAAGGCCTACGAGCTGGAACAAGAGCAACATCAAGAGTACGACGATGATGATGAGCAGTGCGAGTGCTGCCGCAATCAGTGTTGTCCGGCTGGCGATGAGCCGCCGCTCATTGCGGAGCAGCGCAAGCTACCCTATCACATGCGGCTGGAGCATGCCCTTGTGTCCTTCGCCATTCGTCGCAGCAACAAGCTGTGAGGCGAAAAAGCTAAATGGATGGGACTCGTCCTTGACTATAAGATGCCTTGCCACAACAAAAGAAAACTAAACTGATGCATGCCTCGAATTTATATTATGCTTTTATCGGTAGTCTTTAATTCCAAAATGTGCATTAGTAACTAAGAGTACACAATTCGAAAACTGTCCATTCTTGTCTCCTGTCCAGAGATTACCCACTTTTTTTTCCGAAAGTTGGCTACCAAGGAAAGTGGTTAAATCCAGCCTCGTAATATCGAATCAAACTATGTATTTTTTGTACACTTTACGCTAGCTATTTATTATCGCTAACTGATGTATGCGTATCACACACACAACACAACGCGAAACACGCGCCAAGTATTATTTATTGCGAAAGAGATTTACGAATAATATGAATTTTGCTAAATAAATATAAGAAAATGCACGATGCAAAGTAAATGTCTTCATTATTGTCCAGGAAGTGGAGCTTTGGTTTTTTTTTAATCAACTTTCACTGGTAACGTATTTATATTAATTCCTAGAGAGGAAGTTTGCAATATCAATTATGTAGAACCCGATGTCTGACACTTTGATCTGATTATAACGATATTGTAGCTGGCAAATGGGAACTTCCCAGGTAATCCATTTTCCGCTTTTTTTAAATTTTATTGACATAGTATGTCTAGACATATTTCCTTAATATTATAAGTTTTATTTCTCTAGCTATCTTGAATTTCAGAAGTACATTGTCATGTTAGAATTGTACTGGTGAGCACCAAACAGAATAAAGTGGCTAGATATAATATTGCATTAGAAAATATCGGAGTTAACAAATTGCCATTTAACGCTACGGAGTGGCTAGATTTAGACACATAATATCGATTTGACCTCACTAGTTTGTTGTGCATACTGTGCGTGTATCTGCAGAGTCCGGGCAGAGAAATAGGCTGACTCTCGAGTCAGGGCTGTGGGCACCACTGCTTAAACGTATACGGGTATTTCCAGTAAATGATCAAGAAGGCCCGAAGACTTCAATATATTTATATATAAACTTTGAATCCCATCAAAATTTGAATAATAAACTCGTAACAGCATATCTTGGAATGAGCATCAAACTGAAAACTGATAAAACTAAAATTTGGGAACTTTTAGCTACTTTTAAAGGCAATTTTAAATTTAATTATTTCGTTTGCAAAACATACGAAATTTTTGCCCTTTTTTACTCTCAAATCTCATTGATATCATTAAGAACAGAATAAGTGGTTTTTCAGGAAAATATGAAGTTATTTATAGGAAAATCAGAGGTAAAAAACATGTGGAAATCTTGTACCGTTCGCTATGTACCGTTACAAATCTAAAATGATAGTTATAATTAAAAATAACTTCCATAAATGGAAAGCTATATAATTTTCATCTGGTTTTAATGGATTTTTAAATTACTCGCCGCATTTCGCAATTTTCAAGCTGAAGTCAAACATGACTTCTGTTTTTAGTACCGTTCGCGACGCCTCGTTTTCGATGCATTAATTTTAAAACGACAATTCTCCAAAGCTTTTATTTTAGAATACAAATAGTACTGGTAAAATTAATTGATAGTGCAAAAAAACATTAAAGAAAATATTAATTTTTGCCAAATTTTTTTTTCACTTTTTGCCGTCCTCTATATACGCCTATGTAAGGTATACTTTAGTAGTTTTTTTTTATTATTTTTTTTTTAAATTAATTATTTTCTTAGTAACTAGTTGCCAGTTAAGCTTAAGACGAGGATATTTTATAGTCGACTTATTACAATTGAGGCCTTTATCAGTTGTCAATCAAATGGTACGTTTTTACTGGGATTTTTTAAACTGACACAGCAAGGTTTAACGGCCCGCCGACCCGCTGTGTATTATAGTGGGGTTTCCCAGTCATTAATGATAGATGACGGAGGTATTTACCTGTTTTTTGTGGCATCCCATAAATTAAATGTACTCGAAAGTGATGCGATAAGATTAACACCATCATTGACCATACATAAGTGGAAATGTGTAGGTCAGGGAAAATAATTCTAAATGGAATACAAAGTGTAGGCTTATTTATTTAGAGTATGTACATTCGAAAATATAAGTCTGATTCTCCCAATTAAAACTGGTGCGATATAGATACGCACTTCTGATAGAGTGCCTTAATGGGTCCGAGGCTCGACAGGACCAGCGATATGAGGGTAAGACACTTCATTAAGATCTGAAAGTCCGTCTCGCTGCGACTCTTGAAGTAGCCCGTCTGGTAGCCGTAATATTGGGTCACCAGAGCGATCACGAAGCAGGCGAAGCCCAGGAAATTGTGGAATGTCTTGTTAAGCAATGGTGTTATCAGCCTTTTCACACGCTGCGAGAACAGGGCAGACAGCCCCGAGGACATGGCCAGTATGCAGAGTACAAATGCGGTCATTCCTGTGAAGGTTATAAAGAATTGTTCCCGAGTTTAATTATACTGTTTAAGACAACAAACTAAAGTAACATTATATATCATGTTAGTACTTGGTTTTAAATAGAGGCTAGCATTATAAAAATTAAAATAAATATTTTACGAATTTCGGTTACCAGCTTCATGCTTTGTCTGTCATACCAAAGAGTATGAATACATTCATGCTCTTTGCTTGAGGACAGGGTATTTAATGGTCGCCACACTCGATTAAAGCGCCTATTATTCATTGTCATGCCTAGAGTAGGGAAACCACCCAAGAATTTGTAAATAACACGCTACTACAGATGAAAATACAAACGTCGAACAGATCTGTAATCTGTAAAATACATTTGAATTATTACAGTCATAAATAAAGTCTACGGCTTAAGTTAACAGTTTTTGGAAGCTGACAGGTAAAGTATTTAAATTTAGTAAAAAGTTAATATTAAAAAAAATGTTAACCCAAGTAAATATGATTTAGTTGATTACAAAAATGGACGGAGAGAAGCAGACAGACGGACAGTAGCTAGATCTACTCCGCTGTTGAAGGCATGCACTTGAGTTACCCCTAGAGTGTTTCGGTTTTTTTTTTTTTTTAATTTTGTATATGCTTTTTGCTTTTTTTTTCTTTTTGAATAACTTAAGACATCATGTAATTTTTTAGAGTGTAGCTATAATCAGTGTTCTCTGGCAATCTGTTTGCTTCATTTTTCTGCGTCTGTGTACTTACCCAGCTTTCCGTGGGTAGATTGAAGCAAAAACCCCTTCTGTATCATTTTGATCAGAGCACCAGCTGCCCCACAGCCGCCGCCCAGGGTTAGGAGCACCCAATGGATGGTCGTCTTTGTGTGGCGCTTGTATCCGTTAGTCAGGACATTGCCGCCGTAGTGGATCATCACGCCCTCGGCCATGAAGAACGAGAACTGCGAGAGACGAGGACATTAATTTAGTGCCCAATCCGCAGCAGCAAGTATTTACCCCAATGGTCACCAGCCAGGCGTGCAGGCCGGTGCCCGCTAGGCCGGTTCGCAGGGTCAAGTACGACATGTAGATGGTGACGAATCCGATGCACATCTGGTTGAGCACGTTCAGGAAGTACTCCAGTCTCTGCAGACGGTCCTGGGCCTCGTGGCCGGACGAGAGCGTGCTGTGGGACATCTTCGAATAGCGTCGCGGAGACTGGATGAGTACGAATGAGGGCTGGCGCTGGGACTCCGTCCGGATCGTGCTGCCGTAGTCGACGGCTCGCTGCGTTCTACTGACGACCGCCTGCTGCTGGCTCTCGGACATAGTAGTTTCGGTTTTCGGTTTTCGGAACACCAGCTTTTATCAGCGCTTTGGAATAATGTTATTTTCGTGTTAACATTTGTACAATTGCGACTGATAATACCGCCTGCCTGCCTGCCTGCCCTGCCCGACCCTTTTCACAGACAAATTGGCGCAAACTATTTATTGACGCTCCGAATACGATGGCAATTAAATGGTAAATGCGCCGACCGATACGCCCATTAAACTTTGTCTGTCCGCCGATGCTTTAAACCATCGTCTGCTCCGTCAGAGCTTAGGTAGTACTGCCGAGGCTTGCAGCGATCGCTTCTGACCACAAGAATGACATATCGGTTTTCCGCTGGGAAGCTACTAAAGTGCGAGGAATAGAAACTAAACCGCAGATGGGCCTTCAATAATGTTCGCTTTCTTACTCTTTCAATTTGCGATAGCGCGCCAAAGTCGATTTATCTATTTGCAGTTGTCAACACTAAATATAACGACTTTTCCCACTGCAACAGTGCTGGCAATTTAGCCAGTTTATAACTTCAACAGATTTGAATAGAACAAGTGGGAAAGCTACAGCCGAGTGTGACCGACTGTAAGATACCCGGTACCCAAAGCATTGTGGGCGAAATTAAACAGCACATGAACATGGAAAAAAGAACATTTTCTGAGAAATGAAGACAAATGTTGCTAGGAACATGCTGAGCAACACCCAACAAAGACAAATGCTGCTAGGAACATTTTGAGCAACACGCACGTGCGCGCTCTCTTTTTCTTTCTCTCAGAAACTTTATTGTTTTATAACTTCTATGTTTATCATCCTATTTCACTCAAATTTTCAGAACACGTCCACGATTCCCCACTTATTAAGTCTATCTATTTACTTTAAGTGGAAAATCACGCCTATAGCGAATATTACGTTTTTTATTCTTTTCGGAGGCGGAAGTGGGCGTGGCCAAATTTAAAAACAAACTTGATCTGCGTGCAACAGATTCCAGTGTTGTCACCAAATTTGGTAGCTCTAGCTCTTGTAGTCTCTGAGATCTGTTGTTTCACACGGACGGACGGACGGACAGACGGACAGGCGGACAGATGGACAGACGGACATGGCTAGATCGACTCGGCTAGTGACGCTGATCAAGAATATATATACTTTATAGGGTCGGAGATTTCTCCTTCTGGCTGTTACATACATTCTCGGTTGGCACTAACTTATAATACCCTTGTACCCTATGGGTACCGGGTATAAAAAGGTTCGTGAAAGTTTAAAGGTCGCATTTTTAGGGAGTTGTTAAATACAAGAGAAATAATAAACAAATATTATTAAACGTCAAGTGAACAGTCAATAGTGAACAGTTTTTTCGCCAGTTAAAATTACTTTATTTTTATTTTCACATATGTATTTGTATATATTTAGAATATGCAATTTCTTTCACCAATTTATTCAAAATTTGTGTAATTTTGTGCGTTTCCGAGGAATATTTCCAAAACAAGATCCTTTCTCGACGACGTGAATTTGGCGGGAACGATTCGAATCCAGTCTAATAACAAACATTAATATGCCTGTTACCAAGCGCCAGCAGTTATCTTGAGAACTCTGCCGCCGATGGGTCGTTCTTTTTGACATGCAATGCCATATCAGCCCCACCAAAACATCAAGTGTCTCCAAAGCTCGTTTATGCGCCATCGTGCATTCATCCTTAACGATGAATTGGCTTTCTCGCATTACTTTTGGTGTTACCGAATTTTTGAACACAGAGCAGTTTAGATTGCCAACAGCAAGGACATTTTACTGTAGCTTCAAAGCGGAATATGAAGTCTGGCTCTTGTTGCAGTCCTGGATTGAATGCAGCGTGTATTTTCCACTGCATTGCGCCACTGGCATTCTAAACATTCAAAATAATCTGTCTTCGGTCAGAACAATGATTCCTGGTGCATATTGTCGTTACTTTAAAGATTAAATATATATTTTCCACATTGAGGTCGCATTCCCATGATGATCGGAAGCATTGCACTAATTTTATTCTCAGAAAAATAAGAGGAAAAGTGGTTTCTATCATTTTACTGAATTCATTAGTCTGCACCACCCCTCTTACATATCCACTAATACTAGACTTGTTAAAATTGTCTTCCTTAAAACATGAAGGTATTCAATCGTCGTAGCGCTGAAGTAAATGAATTTTTAAAATTAATGACTTTCTTTTGGTAGCGACGTAAGTATTATATAATAAAGAGACTACCCAATACAGAGCTGCCCACAGAGTGCCCCTCGAGCCATTTGGCTTTCCCACTGATAGCGCACGAAGCTGGCCGAAGCTGACCGAAGCTGACCAGCCGTCGGCCATGGTGATTGTTGTTATTCCCACTTAGCAGTCCTTAACCTCTATGAAAAATGTTACGGTAATGATATTTCTTAGCAGCCGCCTAAAAGTAGACAATGTTTTACAACGGCAATGCATTTATCACTCTTTTAGCGGGGGTCCTCGTCTCGTATAACTCGTCTTTTTTGTTTGATACATTTTTATTGTTGATCTATTTGTTGGCAAATAAAATTAGTACCTACCTAACTTTTGAACAGTTATTAAATTAATTTATTTAAATTTAAGGCAAATTATACTTCGCTACAAAATTTTTTTAGTTTCCGCAGTGCCTTGCGAAAATTTATATTTCATACATCAAATTAGAAATAATAATTATGTCCTTAATTATTACATCGTTGTTTTTCAACTTCAAAAGCTTTTCTTAAAGGTATTTTATAAAATTTTGAAAAGATTGGCTTTAAAATATAAGCGAGCATTTAAGGAAACACAGTTTAAATAATTTGTATTTACATTTATTTTCTTTATTACCCTTTCTTGCACATACACAATTATTTGAATAAATATCTACTTAAGTTAAGAGTTTAATTTCTAGGCTAACCTAAAGGTATTCATAAGGAACACAGCACCCGTTAAGTAAAGGTAGGAAATTTGTTCGAAAATAAATTCTTCGTCTAAATGTATCCGAAATCAGCCTCTAGCTTGCCAAGCTGGAAAATTTCTGGTACAGGGATTTAATGGCACCTATGCTGGTCAGGACCATGGCCACCAGGGTGACGACTTGGATCAGAATAACAAAGTCCTCTCCCTGTCCTCGGAAAATGCCCGTTTGCGTGTATCCATAATACTGGGCCATCATGGCCGTCACATAGGCACCAAAACTGAGGGCCACATGGAAGGTCTTGTTGATCAGCGGCGAGACGGCCCGGCTCAAGGATCTGGCTAAGGCAGCGGCCAGGCCGCTAAGCAGCGAGATGAGGCACAGGACGAAGGCGGCGAAGCCCAGGCGGGCGTGGACAGTTACACTAATACTCCAATCGTCGCGGATCAGCTGGATGAGGCAGCCGGCGACGCCCATGCCGCCGCCCAGTATCTGGAGCACCACATGGAAGGCGGTCTTGTATTTGCGGGAGTAGCGCAGCGTCAGCCAGCTGCCGTCGTAGAAGCACATCATGCCCTCGGCCATGAGGAAGACGAAGCCAAAGGTCACCAGCCAGGCGTGCAGACGGATGCCGGCCAGATCCTTGCGTAGGCAGGTCCAGCTAACCCAAATGGTCACGAATCCGATACACAGTTGGTTGATCACATACAGAGCCGCCTCGATGTGCTGGATCACGGAAGTTGGTCTCGATTTTTCAGCACTCATTGTCACTAATTTTGAAAAACTTTCGCGGAAAGGTTTTTGTTAACCAAAAAATCTATAGGAATTATATTAAAGTATCCGGCTCGAAGGACCTTTTTTTTATTATTTTTTTTTGTGCTTTTCTCAAACTCCCAACCGTCTTGCATTAGTTATTACAACGAACTACATTCGCCTGCCGGTTTTATTGCCTCCGATTGAAGCGGAGTGAGGTTCGCCGGGCAGACTATTTGTTTGCCATCGATTTATCAGGAACATTAGTGCTTAGTTCATCTAATGCATTCGACTCAGGGGATTTGCTCACCGTTATTGAGTGGCCGTTGCACGTTCACGTTCGCATTATCGAAAGCCATACGATCAAATTGAACCGACATCATTCATCCCCATTCACTCACTCACTCATTTCGGGGGCTTTGGGGGTAGCAGGGAGGGATTGGGCGCCTCCGCGACCGAGATCACGTTGGCCATTCCAAGCCCCTGAGAACTAGGGCTAAATTTAGAGGCGTTATTAATATTAATTAGACTCTTGTGGGTGGAGTACTCGTACTCGGGACACACTTAATATACATGTATTTCACGCCCAATCGCAAGTCACCCCTGCCTTATCGAGACGCAAAATCGCACGTACCAAGATAAGGGTAACCGGACATAGTCACACTCGAAACCTCATATATATTTCACTTTCACAGGTAATCGTCTGAAAATTGGCAAACCTCCAACACCCATATAACTTTTAATTGGGCTCCATGTTTGCGGCTAAGATAAGACGTACACTTTTCTAAATGAAAACGAAGTCAGCACAATGTTTACAAATATTAAAAGCTGACTCTGCAATACCTTATCTAGGATTTGGCATTGGCCGAGATTAGGCGTGTATTAATTGTGCCTTATAATAGTTCTTAAAAAAAAGTGTAAGCGATTAGGTTTGCTGTGAAAAGATTGATATTTTTGCATGGATTGATTTATGACTCTTGGACTCCAAGCGCTTTAAAATGCTGCAAAGTTTCTACTCAATTTGAAAGCATTTCCTCTTCTTAAAATCAAAGAAAACCACTGGGTAAGGCTTCTAATTGGTCACAGAGGGAATGCATTTGAATGCATTCTTTGCTAGACTATAAGTGTTTTTTTTCTTTTGGTCGAAAATATTTAATTCCTGTTTAACCAGCAAGGGAGCTGTAGGGGATGTTATCATCTTCCCAAAAAGGAATTGATCATCGTCCGACCATTTTATGTAGGATGCCCCAGTATATGTTGTTAAATCAATTTGAATTCTGCCTAAAAGTATGCTACGGGTAAAAATACCCAGCGTAGTACTATCAAGTTAGGGCTATCTCTTTGTCCAGGAACTTCATTTCAAACTGTAACCCAGCAACCCAGCAAATATGTATTTTCTAACAGGGATCCAAAACAAAATTCTGTGACAGCATGCTTAAGCGTTACTCGTAGATCTAGCTTGATTAACAACGACTATAGGCCTTGAATTTGGTAAAAAGGATACCTTTATAACTATTGTACTCTAAGGTATAAAATTGATAACATCGAAAGTATAATTTTTATACTTTCGAAAGTATAAATTTAATAAGCATCTTACATGTAATAAATATACTTTCGCGGACCTTCGTCTAAGTAAAATTGGATAATAGCATGGGAGTTGCCAGACAATAAACTCGAAACCTTCTATCTACCATCTCGGTCGCACTTGCCTTAGATGGTTAGTCCGGAGCGACGCAAAATAAAACTTTGTAATGTTTTTTTTAATTTTTAATTTATTTAAGAACCCCTCTTTAAAGTAGATTTGAGTAATCGCTTCATACACAAAGCTTTGGGTACTTATTACAAAAGTTTAAGTCAACTGTGCTCGACTTTGTATTCCAATAGTTGCAGTTTATTTTTAGCAAGTATTAAAGAAATGATACTGAAAAGCTTGAAGTCCTCGCCTTAAACTATATAACCATCGAAGCATCAGAACCAGAGTTCGCAATCGGTTCCGCTTCCAAGACCAAACGAAAAGAAGAAACTTAAAAGAGCGATTCCACTCGAACCAGAAGTGAGGGGAACTTATAAGTTGTTGTTGCTGCTTTGCTTGTACACTGTAGGTAAAAAGTAAGAGATTAAAAGAGGCGCTTAAGCAAAGCTTAGAGTAAAGACGAGGAAGACAAGAAAAAGCAAGACCTATCGATTCAGACTGAATTTCCTTTCATACTTACCATAAAAGCATAATAATAAAACAAAACCATATTTGTATACATTAGAATCACAATATTTTTTTATTTCTGTTTATAAGTGAAGTTGCTTGGTAGAGTGAGAACTGTTGTATTAGTTCTAATTTGGTTATTAATCGCTTCAGCACTTGCTCCTGCAGTCGGCGTCCTCGCAGATGTCGCACAGCTTCGAGTCAATCGAATAATATTCGGTGGCCTTCTTGTTGGTGTCATAGTAGTCGTAGAGGATCACCGAAGAAGGCTTCTGGTTGGCCACAGCATGGGTTCTGAAGGCCTCGATGGGAATGCACTTGTTCTCGTTCTTGGCCAGATTCTCGAAGTAGACCACGACGACGGAGGCTCCGTTCTTGGTCTCCACCAACTGTGAGGAACGTAAGAAATGATTTAGTTATAGAAGATAATCCTAAGGACTAAGGAGAACTTACCCGAACGCGTTCGATCTGCTGAATGTCCTTGAAACTGTCCTCGTCGGCGGTGTAGCCAGAGGGCAGAGATACCTCCAGAATGGCCATGTTGGACGTCTTCGCCTTGCCCTCCTCCACGTAGTCCACGCACACGGCCAGCTCCAGCTTGGCTGGCGATGTCTCCGGCTTGACTATGGTCTGGACCTTGAAGCTGGGCTTCGGTTCCTTCTCCACCACGTTGTACTGGTAGCTGATCTGGACGAGACCAGCGCCCGTGCCCTTGGCCTCGAACTCCAGGGACTTGGTGCCCTGGGGGAACTCGACTGTTTGGAGCAGCAGATCGTTCTCCTCCGACGTGGTTAGCTTCTCGGTCTTCTCGCGCTTGCCCTTGTTGGAGACGGTCAGCTCCCACTTGGCTGCCTCGTAGCCAGACTTCTCGGCGAACTTGATCAGGGCCGTGAGACCGACGACTGTGTCCTGGCTGGAAGCGAAGCCTCCGAAGCTGTTGCGCTGGGCCACCAGCCAGCGGACCGCGTTGAGCACAGAGTCCGCCGACTCCTGGTCGGATTCCAGCAGCGAGAGCAGGGCGTAGGAGGTGATCTCCACGTCCTGGCTCCACACCCAGCACCACCAGCGACGGCAGCGGTCGGAGGAGCGCAGCTTCTCCAGGTCCTCGGTCCACCAAGTGCGATCGTCCTCCTTCTGGGCCAGGGACTTCAGGTTCGCCACATGCTTGGCGGCGTCCGGGGCCTTTGCCCTTTGCAGGGCATAGATGGCAATGGACTTGGGCAGGAGCTCCTCGGACTCTGCCGTGTTGGAGCTCAGATAGGCCACGGCCTTGTCGACGGCCACCTGGTTGGGCTTCGGCAACTCGAGCAGAGCCAGCAGGGAGTTGGCCGTGAGGGTCAGGAGGGATCGCTGGGAGCCGTAGAAGTATTCGCCGGCCTCCGTGAAGCTGCCGTTCTCTGCCTGACGACTCAGGAGGAACTCGTATCCCTTCTCCAGGATCTGCTCGTCCACGTCAACGATTTCCTTGATCTTGCTGAAGGAGCGCAGGACATAGGCGGTCAGCCAGGTGGAGCCGTTGCGGTCGGGATCCGTCTCGCTCCACTTGTGGGGACCGAAGGAGCTGAAGCTGCCGTCGTCGTGGCGGTAGTGAAGCATGTTCTGGTAGCCCTCCTGCAGATTCCTCTTGATGCGCGTGTCCTGGGCCGGGGTCAGCTTCTTGATGCTCTTCAGGTAGTCCCTGACCAGGTAGTTGGGCACCAACTTGGACATAGTCTGCTCTCCGCAGCCACTGGGCAGGCGCAGCAGATTCTCCAGGTTCTTCACAACGGGGCCCAGGAGATCGCCGACCACTCCGAATTCCACACGCTCGGAGTCCGGCACGATGTCCTCCGGCACTTCCAGCTCGAAGGTATTCTTGAACTCGCCGGTGTCCTTGAGATTGACGAAGAAGGCGCGGTTCTGGTACTGGGTAACTCCCTCGGGGATCACCTTCAGGGCCTTGTGCACGGCATCGCCGGCCAGCGGAGAGATGGCCGTGAACTTGAGCAGAATATTGCCAATGACCTTGGGTCGGATGAGGAAGGAGGCGCCGGCCGCCTCGTTGGCGCCCACGCGAATGTTCTGGGTGCGCTTCTGGTCGCCAATAACCTCGTTCGAGGCGTCCACAAAGTCGTACTCGTCGTCCTGGTTGTCCAGCGTCAGCTCCACATCCAGCTGCTTCGGCAGGTAGTTGAAGACCAGCGCCGGCACATTGATCACCTCGCCGCGCTTCACCGAGTAGGGCAGGCGGACGGAGACGAAGAAGGGCTGGAAGGTCTTCACGTTCGTCGCGTCGTTCGTGACGCCCAGTCCCTTCGATGGATGCAGCGAGAAGCCGGTGATCACCCAGTTGGTGATCGTGTCTGGTATGGTCTTCACCCACTTAAAGACCTCCTCCTCAGTGCTCTCGATGTCGGCGAAGATCCAGGTCTCGGCGAAGTTTTTGCGCACAGTTGGAGCGGCTGCGGATCCCCCCTCTGCAGCGAATCCAACGGCCTGGGGAGCGGCTGCTCCCAGGGCTGCGGTGGTTGTATGGTACACGGCATCCTGGGCCACAGCAGTTTTCCTCATGGCGAAGTTGGTGCCACCAAAGGAAGCGGCTTCTGAAAGGTTAAGAAAAGGAGATTCTATTTCCATAAACATTTCATTGATCTTCACAGTTTAAACAAAGACAATAGAATCTTCAAGATAAGTCACGCCCCTGCAAGCCATCAACAATTCATTAACAAGTTATCAGAAAAACTACAATTTTGTTGATGAATCATCGATAAAACTTCATACAAGTTACAAATGAATGTCATCAGTGACAAATTCATCGATGATTCATCAACTTTTCATTGACATAAACTTTTTCTTTTTTCAAGCAGCTTAGGCCACAAAATTCATCGATGATTCATCAACTATTTCATGAATGGTTCATCAGATTTTCATCGATTATTCATCAACTTTTCATAGATGATTCATCAACAAAAAACTGGGCTTTGTCATCAACATTTCAGGCCAAAAATTAGATCAACATTTCATCGATGATTTATCAATAAATTTCATCAATGGTTCATCAACTTTTCATCGATTATTCATCAACAATTCATTGTTGATTCGGCTTTGTCATCAACATTTTATGTTAAAAATTCATCAACAGTTCTTCCATGATTTATAAACCTATTTCATCGATGATTCGTTTACTTTTCATCGATAATTCATCAACTTTTCATTGATAATTCATCAACAGTTAATTAAACTGTCATTAATATAACTTTTGAAAAGAGAAATTGATAGGAGAGTCGGTTTTGACTCAATTGTCGAAAAAGAACGAAGCCGAAGTCGGTATGTTGATGAAACGTTGATGACACGTTGATAACAAAGGCCTATGGATGAAAACTGGTACTGCAGGGTTGTGTAGTAGGGTATGTGATCTAGATCTGTATGCATACATCCACTCTTGCTTGATCTGTCTATATTCAAACAAAGAATTCATTCTATTTTAAGATTTGTATGCTCTTAACTTTGTGCTTTCATATTGCAAATCAAATGTTTGGCCTTCCGATATCTTAGTGATTACATTAGTCTCTGGTAATAAAGGTAATAAGTACTTACGTGGATAGGACACTGGGGCGGTACGGTTGTAGAAGAAGTAGGCATTGGTCATGGTCACCACGCCGCTGCGCTCTCCGGGGAAGTAGGAATAGCCACCCTGCCAGGGAGTGGAGGTGTCGTAACCATTGAGGCGCCAGTTGAACGAGTCCTTGGTCAGGTCGTTGTTGTTGCCCAGCAAGAGCACACTCTGGTCGACGGCGAGCAGACCCACGAAGGACTTTGGTGGCGTCTTAATCTCCAGCTCGACATCGGCTCCCGGCTTCACCTCCTCAGGGGCCTTGATCTCGATCGTGTTCTGCAGCTCCACCTCCACGCTGAAGGACTCCTCGGCGTAGCGGAACTCTCCAGTCTCGTCCACGTAGTAGAAGTACACCCTGCCATGGGGGGCAGTGAGGAAGGTGGGCTTTAATGTGATGTTGTAGGTTTTCTGGGGCTCGGCCAGCTCCACACGCTTCGTCTCCAGGATGTCTCCGCGTCCGATGATGTTGTAGACGAAGTAGTTGAGCGGGCGACTAGAGTTCAGGGTGACCTGGTACTCCTCCCCAATCTTCAAGCTGAGAGAAGGGTTAAGTTAGGTCTGGTTTCGGATTATTGAGTATTTTGAGCCTTACCTCCACGTGTCCTTGGGCCGATGGACCTCAGCCTTGAACCACTCCTTTTCCTTTTCCTCCTCGCTATCGGGGTTATCGATCTTCTTCGGCTCCCTGTAGGGATACGTGGTGTAGAGCTCTCGCTTCTCGTCGGCAAACTCCAGCTCGATGCTGTAGTAGCGGGTGTAGTTTTCCATGTCCGGCAGATCGGGCAGAGTGACCTTGAAGGGCGCCAGGCTGGATTCATTCAGATGGCTCTCGAACTCAAAGGTTTTCTTCTCGATCTTGGGCAGTTCCGGCTGCTTCTCATCGTTTCCATACTGATAGAAGCCGTAGTTGCGACGGATTCCCTCGGTGAACTTGGCCTTGACCGGGGTCTTGGTGTCTGTCAGCAGTGTGCCATCGACCAGGGTGATCTTGAAGATGATCTCGTGCTCCTTGTCGGGCTTGAACGAGAAGCAGCTGGAGTAGTCCGTGCAGGACATCTCGTAGCGATAGGGATACAGCTGGACGCCGCCCGTCTCGTTGAGCTTAACGCCGGTGAAGTCCTCCTCAACGGTGGCCGTGATCTGGGCATATGAGGACGATGTCTTGTGTGGCAGGAAGGCAGCGAACTCCTTGAGGTCTAGTTCCAGCTTGGCCTTGCCATTGACCATGTCGGCGGTGCCGATTACCGAGTGACCCGGGAAGTCCTGTCGCACGGTCTTGCCATCGACATTCTCCCACACGCTGGTCTCATCCAGATGCACATTGACCAGGACCTTGCCATTAACGGGCTTTCCGTAAGTATAGCTAAGGGATGAGATAGGTTGAAGGACGATTAAAAACGCGATCTTGGGGCATGGAGGAAGAAACACCTCCTACTTAGTTCTCTTTGCTCTTTTGAATCCTTTCAAGTACTTACTTTGCCTTCAGGACAACGTTCATTTGGCCATCTCGCACAGACACCTGCTGGGTGGCATCCATTTTGACCGAGTACTTGGGCAGGACGTACTTCTCCACCTCGAAGTTGACACGTTCATCGGAGCGACGCCAGAAGTGGCCGAAGGGTCCTCCGAAGGGTCTGTGACGAGTGATGCCTCCCTCGTTCGACTGCTGTTCGCCGTTCTGGACCTGCAGGGACCAGGAGCCGAGGGTGGCGAACTCGGAGAGCTCGAACTTGCCGGTGTACACGCCACCCGTGGTCTTGATGTGCTTCTCCTGCTTGATGCGGTTGCGCTTGGAGTCCTCGAACCACACCACCACCTCGTCGGCGGCGGTGTCGGGCAGCAGGTTCTCGTTCAGGAAGATCACACGGTAGTTGATGGTATCGCCGGGCTTGTACTTGCCCTTGTCCGTCTGGATCTTGATGTACGGCTTGAAGCTCTCCCAGTTGAGCTTGGTGGAGTTCTTGAACTCGAGTCCCTTCACGCCCTCGGCCGTCAGGTTGTATTCACCCGACTCCAGGGGCGGGAGCTTGAAGGTGATCTGCTTGAACTCATCGGACTTGGCCAGCTCCACGGTCTGCGACTCGTTGTAGGAGGGTCCTGTGATGCCGACCTTTAGGGTGACCGGTTCCTGGGTCTGGTGAACAGCCACGGCCACATTGTAGTCGCGATGGGAGTGGATGGTTCCGGGGCCCACAATGGTGTATTTACTGCAATTGCAGGTTTTTTAAATAAATTTAATCAATTAGTTGAAAAAAAACAACGCCTTAATTAATTTATGAGCTAAAGATTTCAACATTACTTTATTACTTCGCCTATAACCTTATCATTATCAATTCTTTCGAGCGCATTATGAAATTCTGTTGAAGTTTCTATGTTCTTCGTTTTTATTTTTATTTTGTGCTGCATACATACATATTTTAATGTATTTATACATGAATTTCTTATAGCCCTGGAGATAACGGTGAATATATTCCGGGAACCTGATCTGTTCTGCCTCGAAAATGTGAAAACCGGATTAGAGATTATATAAAGATCCGAGCAGCCATATTTTTTGCACTTACAGTCCTCGAACACGTACACCAAATATATTCTGTGTACTTGATCGTCGTCACTATTTGCCTGCAATGAATAACAACTCTCTGTTGGAGCTCCTAATATCCACTGGGTTATTCTCACTCTTAAAAGTTTTAATTGTGTTCAGTAATCAGGCTTTATATTCATTTCTATTCACTATAGTAATTAGCAACACGCTTTTTATGAAGATATCCGATCGTGTCGTAGATTAATGAGACATTCATCAGCCCAAACTCAATTAAGTCAAACAAAATATGAGTCTGACGTGTCTCTGACTATAAAATATATAATAATCTGTACAGAAAAAATTGCTTACATTGAAATTCAATTAGCACCGACAGTGGAGGCGGTGACGGCACTAAAAAATGGCAAATTGATGCTCGGACTTGTTCATTATATTATGGGGGTTGAAAGTTAAAAAGGGTTTAAAACAATAATTGGCAGATAAATTTCTAAATACTAGTATTTTGCTATTCTTTTTTAACGTTGTAATCTGTATTTCCTTTTCGCTGTCTAATAAAGCATTAATCTGGTTCATAATGCGACATAAAATTTTGAAAACTGGCCTATTTACCTCTAAGGGAAATCCAGTTTACAAATAAAATTAATCTATTTCAATTCTGCCTATAACAACGACGAAAACAAAGCTGTGAATTTACCTTGAAACTGATCGCTAATCGGCCCTATCTACCTATATGCATATTAAATTAATTAGTGTATATTTACTAACATTCATACAGTGCCTATCAAAATATTAGGTTTACCATTTTTGTGTAATAATATTAACAAATTGTATGATTTTTGTAAACATATTTCTATGAAATAATTTCGGATTGATATGAGAACAAGGTCTTCAAAAAATTTTAAATTTCAAATAAATATTATATATTAAAAACAAAACCTAAGAGTTTTACACATATGTATGTATTTCTAGAAATAGCATTACTATGCCATTATGAACAGCCTACACCCAAAAAAATCGTCATAGAAACTATACTATTGTTACAATTCTATACTTTTCAGTATTAAAAGTTTCTTAATAAGGTGCTTATTAATTTAATACCACGAAGGTATACAAATTACACTAATCTGCATGAATTTCCAATGTAGATTCGTATGAAAATAATACTGGAAAATACACAATTGAAACTATGTATACAGTTTATTATTATTAAGTATTAAATCTTTACTAAATTGGTTACATAAATATAATATATTTCTGTATATATTTTTTGCAAATTATTTCTTTGCATCGTAAATTGACGACAGAGCTAAGTACGCCGATGTAGACTAAGCCCTAAATGCTTGCTGTTCGCGGAACAGGCAGTTGGGAATTACAGGGATCAACGCACTGTGGCTTTTGATTTGGTAATCCTTGACTTATCATTGAGCACGACTAATATTCCGACCGCAGCTGTGTGTATCTCCAGCGATCACTTATCGCACTATATATATAGGTATATAGGTGTATAGGTATATAGTAAATTCACTTACCCCTCCGCCTTCACCGTGTCCATGGTTAGCAGCAGCGCAAGAGTGGCCCAAACGGCTAAAACGAGAGCGTCTGCGCGACGCATTTTGAGTGCGTGGTGTGGTCGTCGTCGTCGAACGGGAACGGGAACAGGAAGAGTAAATAAAAATAAAATCAAATTAGTACACCTGGCGGGGCGATCGATGCGGACAATGTGCAAGCGCGACTACGACCGACGGGGCTCAGTGCCGAGCTGAGACTGGTTCAGTCGACTGCCTCACGGATTTTGTTATAGCACCGGATTTGTGTAAGCCGGCTGACGACTCTGCCGCGGCGACAGCGTCTCAGCGGCTCAGCGGCTCAGCGGCGCGGTCATCAAAAATAAATACTGATAAAAATTATAAGCAAATAATATTCAGGGAGGGCTTGGTATATAACATAGGCTCGTAAATATATACTCGCGAGTGTACAAACAAAAATCGATGACGAGTCGATCTACACAAAACCAAAACAATAACAATAAATGCCGGCAAACGCCATACAGACATACTTGTGTGGAGCTCGGCAAGCTCTCCTAGCCAAAATCATTCATAAGAAAGAGTATCGGATTTTATAGATTAAAAAAATAGGTTTCAAGTGTGAAATTTATTTAATGTGAGTCTAAAGTATAACAAAATTTGTCTTTTTTATCCTTTAACTTTTTAAAAATTATTTATTCTGTTTCTTGAGACTTCATTTCATACTTTTGGCCACAATTTTAATTGATTTCAGGCACACCTTTAAAGGAAATATGCATATTTTTATGAAACAGTATATTTTAGGAACAGTTTCCGAGCTAGACAACTGTTTCGACAGTTTTAATTTAATATTTATAGATATTCCAGAAATTATTTTAAAAGGTAACATCCTGAGAATATAATTTAAAGAATATTGAGTTTAAAGCTATTATAATTTTCCTGCTATGATACACCATTATAGGTAAGTGAATTTTATTATTAAAATGGTAGACGGATTAGATAAAGTTGATCAAATAAACCAAATTAATTAAATAAATAAAATTAAAATTTTATCTTTTAAAATAACTATTTCGGGGATGCTACAGAAATCACTAGCGTTTTCAAATTATTAAAAAAGCTGTCTAAAACTATGCAACAATCTTTATATAATTTTATTCATTCACTATTTCGTCATATCAAGCAATAGTTTTATGATATCATAGTGAAAAATTCCCGTGTTTATCGAATATAAAGTGAAACAAAAGGAAAATTGGTTTGGCTTATCTGATTTTCCATGAATGAGCTTCATGAGCGATATATTGCAGAGTTTGTCACAGAACTTTAGTCATGCAACGGACAAATTATTTAGGAAGTGGACAATATCTGCTTTTGTATGTACATACACATATATTTTCTGTGGGGTTTTTCAATAATTAGCACTTTAATTATCACTTATAACTCTCGCTTCGTGTTTTTGCACATAAATTTAAGAACTTTTTTTTTTTTTCGTTGTCGTGCCCAACTGAAAGTCATTCAAAAATGATTAACGTACATGATTTGGGAAATCCGCCAATATAGCTTTCCGAGAACCAAAAATGGGAAATGTTTGTTGATTCTCAAAAAACCCAATATTTGTTGGTAAATAATGGGTTGTTGTTTATATTTTCGGCTGCTAGTTGGTGGGGTCTTGAACTTGTTGATTAAGAAGGCCAACAAAAGCAGGCGTCCAACTAAAAGTGCTGCAGCCAACTGATTGGAACAGTTATATATGTATAAGCTCTCTCCGGCTCTTCTTCGCTCTGTGTAGGTGCGTCAGCTGTTGTTGTTTTGACTCTCCAACTCAGTCAGTCTCTATTTTTGCCGCTCTCCCACGATTCGGTCAGCAGTGACGTCATCCTGCCTGTATTTCACATGGCTGTGCAAAAGAGGCGTGTATTATATACGTACATAATGTACATAAGCATGACTAAGGAACGAACGCTCTGTTTGCGGTGTATATAAGATTCGCAAAACCAGATTAATGGCTGGTGATTCCCCGTCTCGTCTCTCTTTTGAAGTGATATTTGCACTAATCGTAAAGGTGTTTATACTGTAGGGTTGTCAGGTATTGCAAATTTATCAGTAGGAATTTTACATTTATGTATGTTTGAAAACTAATATTTTGTCTTAATATAGAACGAATTTACAGTGAAACCATCAAACCAAAGTAAGTTGATACTGTGCCACCAATTTATTCAAATACATTGCATTTATGTATGTCTTATCGAAAATGTCATCAATGGAGCTGTCAAAAATCTTTCAGAAAAGTAAAATTTGTGTTTTCACACTTATCACTGGTCTTAAATTCAACTGAATTAAAAAAATTGAAGTCCAAGAAATAAATTGTATTGTTTTTTCTGAAAAACTATTTTATTATTTATATTCTTGGAAGAACTATCTTTATATGGATGAGTGATTAATTTGTAAAATATAATATTCAGCGCAAGATTGACACTGTTGATAACACTGCTCTGCAAGGCTTTGTAAAATCGCCGTTTTTCAAGGGTTCCAGCAGCAGATTTATCAGCGTAAAATATCCGTTTTAAAAAGTTTAAGTTTGCAGGGCAGTGTAAGGCTGCCTTTTGGGAGACTACACATGAATTTTTCACAAATCGAGTACTACCACACATTATTAAGGCTTTTCAAGTGACTATATGAATAAATTTTGGTTGATAGTCCCCAAAAAATTTAAATTGTAGATCACAGAATACCGAATCGTACCTTTCTTTTTGTTGTCGACCAGTGGGTAAATTTCTTTTCATGCAATTTTCAAAACCCTGATCGATGATACCCATAACAGCTACGAAAAGATAAGATCCTGAAAATGGGTGAAGCCCCACTGGAATATTCTTAAGACCATGTTGTTTTTAAAAGGTATTGAAATGCGTTTGAATTAGGAAAAGATTTTTTCTTCCTATTACACTTAAAAAAATCTGTAATTCCCTTGCAGTCTATGAAAGTATGATAGTTTAAAGATACATATATCAGGAATTGAAAATTAATAGAAAGAGCTTATTAAAGACTCGAGATAAAATTTAACATAAGTAGACTTCCCAACTTGTCATCATGGTACAACTATCATAATAAAGACTGAACTTTACTCATCATTGAACGTAAGCAACATTCAAGAAGTCAAGATTTCACACATGTCTAGCAAAGAAGTTTTTGAAAAATGAAACTGGGTGGCAACCCCTAAAAGTATGCACCAATAACGCCAAAAGTGGTTAAAACTAGCTATCTGCAAATTATGAATCAAAGTAATTAAAACCATTTTCATGCTAGTGTTATTATTTTGGGTATTTGTAAATTGCTCAAATACAAAAATACGAAATTGATTGATGATTTCGATACGTGTAATACCCTTGAGCGTAAAGTGTATTAAAAGGGGGATTGACTAATTCCGGACATTTGGCATGGCCAATTACACAAACTGGTTTTAGAATGCTCCAAAAATACCAATATTCGCACAATCCCAGTCAACCGGCGGAGAGCAATGCCGATCAGTGCCACCACCTGTGGCTGCTGCTGCTGCTGCCGCCTTTCCCGCCCCAAGGTAAGACACGTGAACGGGGCTATCCGCTGAGTCACCCTGGCGAACGAAGCGCTCCACTGGCTACGAAAGGGGGATTTTCAGCCTCGTCGCGAAATCCACCACAAAAAGAGAGAGCGAAAAAGCGTGCGATCGATCGCCGCTGTTGTCCAGCTGTTCCGTGCCGTCAGAGAGTCAAACACGTTCTAACACTCGCAGCGAGCGGAGGTGCCGCGAGCATATTAAAGCGCCTTCTATCTTATCACTTCGACGTGCGCATCTCACGTAGCCGATAAGGCGGAGAATTCCCAAAACATAACATAATGTCGAGTGAGGAGTTACAGGGCTGCCTGGGGGATGTCTGCGAGCTGGGAACTCAGGGAGCTGCCGCCTATGGAGGATTCTACTTTGGCTTCTGCACGCTGATCTCGCACATTCTGCTGGCGGGAATTACCATAGCCATCGTGTACAAGTGTCTGGTGCTCAAGCTGGAGCACACCGCTGGCCATGCCTTCTACTGCACAATCGCCGTGAGTACTATTTCTTATATCCGCCAATATGTATACATATGTATTTCCAGTATTTATACATATGTATGTATTTCCACCACAAAGGAGATATACTTAATTAATACAAGTAAAGCAAATAAGATGCAAGATCTTACACTTTCTTGTGTGCCAGCCACAGAAATCGCATTTTAAATCAATTTATACGAAATGTTAACACTTTTTCTATCAAATCTTCTCATTGATATCTACAAAGAACAGAATAAGTTGTTTTTCAAAAAAACATGAAGTTATTCATGGCAAAACGTTCGCGATGTATCGCTACAAATCTGAAATAAACTAGTAAATTAAATATAATAATAGTTATAATTAAAATTAACTTCCATAAATGGAAGCTATGTTAAGATATATTACTGTGGTTTAAGAGTTTTCTCGTTTTTTCTCGTCGCATTTCGCAGACTTTCGACAAAGCTTATATTTATTCAAATAGAATGCATTAATCGAGCAAAAAACATTTTAGAAAATGTTAAATTTTGTCATATTTTTTCCACTTCATGACGTACGAATCTGCCATACGCCATCCGGGAAATGCCTTGATAATATTTCACAATTTTACTTAATTGAAAAGACCTCTTAAACTAAAAAGATTATTTCAGCAATAGAAACATATTTCGATACCTTTAATTATTTTTAAAAACACCTCTTACAGTTTGTCTTCTTCATGGGCGAAGCTTTACTGGTGCGAAACAGCATTCTGTTAAAGTCCTGGCTGGGACCACTGAACCTGAACCGTCTACACGCTGCCCTGGGCTTGCTGTCCTTCCTGGTTGGCGTCGGAGGCATAGCCATTAAGACATTGCAGAAGCTGGAGCGCAAACGGGAAGATCCCAATGCCACAGTTAGGCATTTTCGCAGCAATCACGGCTTTTACGGTGCGTCCGACGCTGCTCTTTCACCAAACACAAAATACAATGTTAATTTATTCCTCGATCATCCCCGATTTAGGCATTCTCGGCTGCGGTCTTCTGCTGGGAAGCGTTCTCAGCGGTCTTCCGCTGTATTTCATCAACGGCGACGGAGGCTTGACCTTGAAACTTCTCCATCGATTCTTTGGATTGGCTGGATTTCTCGCCCTGATGGTGTCGCAAATGTTCGGCTACAATACCGGATTCGGTCGGAGACAGTGGAAACCGCATCACCAGAAGCTGTTCAAGTTCTTTACATTTATTGCCACCATAACGACGGCAAATTACGAACTTCGCACGTTTGCCCGGGATATTATTGGACTTGCAGGGCAATATCTTTATGGACCTGAGACAGCAGCGGAAGCCAGGGTAGATCTTTGAGCGTCTAATCATCGTTAATGAATGGTTGTCACTCTGGGACACAGCATCGATACCTCATCAGAGCGGGAGAGTTCCGCAAAAGAAGTATTGTAGGTTTATCGAATGCCAAATGGTATAGAACAGG
This sequence comes from Drosophila auraria, assembly GCA_008042615.1. Lineage (NCBI taxonomy): Eukaryota > Metazoa > Arthropoda > Insecta > Diptera > Drosophilidae > Drosophila > Drosophila auraria. The sequence continues at coordinate 49,238 of VNJW01004216.1, read as the reverse complement.
AATCGAAGTGGATTCTGATCAGGAAACTAAATTAGAAATAATTAAGGACACGTTTAAACTCAATTTAAAATCAATTGCGATTCCTAGGGCACCCCTGATAAGCTCTGCCTAATTAGTCTTTTGCCAAGTTTAGAAATTTGCAAAAGAATCATTGTGGAAATATGTTTGCACCGCTTCGTTATCTAGTCCATAAGGTCTTAGGTGGAATCATTGTCAGTCATGGTCTACTTACTGCGGGTGGTTTTTTAGTTAATTTATTACTGTTATAAGAACACAAAATAAGAATAAAAAGAAACAAATTTATATGATTTTGTGCCTTTATTGGTATTTCACATCGATTATACGTTGCATATATATGATATTCTGATTATTAAAAACATAAAAAACATACATGTTTACTTTTTTCGATAACCAGTAACCACGAAAAGAAAACTATAACTACAGAGAGTAAACTGATAACATAAAATGAATTCCCACATTTCATTGGGTCCTTAGGAATATTGAAGATACGCAGTGGATATATGATTATATTTATTGAAAACGCATCCTTAGTTGCGGTTCTGTGAGACGTGCATGATGTCCAGAGCGGCTGGGATGTTTCCCTGGACCGACTCGAGCAGCTGGGTGAGCCAGGCGCCCTCGTTGCTGAAGCCCATGGCCATCATAGCGTGGATTGCGGAGTTAATGCGTTCATCTAAGGTTAAACGAGGATTATTATTAGGAATATTATTACTTTGCAGATTCTCGAGGTGACTTACCTGTATGGAAGATGGGCACGCTGCGCTTTTCTTCGGGAGCTGATGGCGAGGTGCCGACACTGTTGGTGGAAACCGACGTGGTCGAGGTGGATGTGCTAACCGTGTCCACTTGGGGGGTCTGAGTGTTGGCTGTTGTCTGCTCAATGCGAGCCTCCTCGCTCATGTGCTGGCGCAATAGTTCGCCCAGTTGACCAAAGTCACGCACCGGCTGCTGAGGAGCAGAAGTTGGGGGATTGATCGATTGATCTAGATTAATCAGGGCGTCGGTGTTGGCGCTGCTTGTGTTGTTGGCAGAATACGCGTTGTCGATGACCTGCCAGTCCTGGTCCAAGCTGTCCGATCTGCGACTTAGTGGCTCCGACTCGCTGGCAACTGCAGCTGCTTCTGTTGTCTTGGGAAGCAACGGCTCTGTCTCAAGGGAAGCAGCCTCGGAAAAGGATTCGGCAACAGAGGGAGCTCCCGATGGGTTAGCAGAAGGGACAGTCGATGGAGCACCGGACTGATTTGCTGAGGGAGCTCCAGATTGGTTGGCAGAAGGGGCAGTCGACGAGCCACCGGACGAAGCCATCGACTGGCCACCGGATTGAGTCTTCTCAGTTGGTTTGGCTGCCTCAGCACTCGAGGCCATAGAGGGAGCGGGCGACTCAGTGGGATCGATCATCTTGGCGAACATTTCGCTGAAATTATTCAGGATCTCGATGCCAGCACGCATGTATTCGGGGGGCACCATCTGCGTCAGGTTCTCCAAGTTAATTACGGGAGTAGTCGGAGCGCTACCCTGGGTCTGCTCTCCAGAGCGCGGAGCGGTCGGAGGCTCCTCGGTTGGTGGCACAGTTGGGGCCGCATTGGTTTTCTTATCAGCGGTCGGGGCTGCCTTTTGTGCGGTAACAGTGGGCTCCGCTGCCTTGGCCTGCTGCTGCGGCTCGGCCGATCCAGTGGCCGTGGGTTCGTTCAACGGCAAGTTGGTCATCATCTCAACAAACTGGGACAATACGCCGCCGTGACGACGGGCGTGACGGCGTTCGCGACGACTCTCTCGGGCAGAATCTCCAGCCGGAGCTGCGCCGCCAGCGGCCTGGGTGGGATCGAAGGGGCAGTGACCCCTGGACCGGCGCCCACAGCGACGTCCCCCCCATGGAGTCGGGCCAGTGAGCCAGGCCTCCACCACATTGGGCCCATCGTTGGTGGGCATGCGCACCATCAAGTGCTCGGGATGCTTGTGGGCTGCCTCGCACCTCTGGCAAAGATCAAAGTTGCTGCACTGAACGCACTTGTAGCGGAAGCCCACTATCGGGCCCACACCGCAGCCGTCGCACTCGACGTTGTCATGGATGATGAAATTGCTTGGATCATCGGCCGACGGAGCAGCATTCTCCTGCTTCGATGATTTTGCCTGCACCTCCTCCTGGACGGGCGCCAGGGGAGCGATCTGGACATGCATGTTGTGCTCGCATTTGGCCAGGAAAATCTCATAATCATTCTGGTTGACAATCTCTATTTCATCGTTATCAGTATCTGAAAGTAGAAAGGAAAATGAAACCAAAATATCGTGAGTCATTGAGTTTGGTTATCGCAGAGTTTTCAGGTGAATCACAAAGAGAACTAGCCACGAAAGTTAGCTATAGTTCTGGTCGAACCGGCATTGCTAATAAAATTAAAAATAATACTTGTTTTAAATGTGATTATGTGTCTTTTAAATGCCTTGCAGATTTCATACTAATTTCAATATCTTGCGTTTGTATTTATCATTTCAATATTTGGCCTTTTGACCCATCCGCGTTCCATTCCCTTTGGTTGAATATTTCATTTTAAAAGTCGTAGTTTCATAGATATTCTTTTGTAATATAATATAAAATTATAAATATTTTGATGTTTTTGAAGATAGAGATTCAGAGACAATAGAACTAGCAGGGAAAAAAGGTCATGTAACATTCAGTAGTTTTAGAAGACTTATCTAAATTGTAAATGTTTTAATTTCTTATGCAATTTTTCAGAAAAGTTACTTTAAAGTTGGGATCGAAAGGGTTAAGACGAACAAAGGAAGCACCTGCATTGGCTAGAAACACAGAAAAAGGCTAGATTTCATAGCTAAAAGGTCGGCACTGCTGCATTTTCGGTGTGCAATTACAAAACCACGCCACCATATGCTATTCTCCAGATTTTCTGAATTTCCCTGTAAATCCCGGAAGAGAGAACTCACCAATCCAGAAGGTCCTGATCTCGCATCTAGGTAGCTGCCTTTCCTGGAACAGATACAGGTCGATTTCGCGGCGCAGAATGGTGTAATTCTGCGAGGGCATACGCAAATATGCATTCAGCTTCTTTTGGGGTCCAGCGCCCTGGTAGGTAATTTTCAACAACTTCTCCGGCATTTTCACAATATTTTCTTTTGCTTTGTTAGCTGACGAATTTGTCGAGATTTCGTTTGATTTGATTGTTGAAATTAAATGTTGGGCTCTCGGTTACTGCGTCGTACTTGTTCGGGCGTTCGCTTGTTTATACAACTGCAACTTGAGCGGCCGCCGGTTTATATACTGGCAAATCTAGTCACTGGAATGTTCCTTAATTGTCGTGGCTCAAAATTCTTGCAAATCACGGTACTACCTGCTAGGCTGCATTGACTGATCTATTCCGAAAATTGTGTAAAGTAATGCCAAAGCTGGTCTTTGACCAAGAATAATATTTTGGTTATCGATGAGTGAAATATTTTTATTCTACCCTTATGCCTGCTATCGAGAGTCACAGTTTTTGGTATTTTTTTTCTGTATTTATCGCTGCCGCTGAAAAATGTATATTTTAAATATTTTATTTATTCATGTCGACAAGTCAAACTTGCCCGTTTTTAAAACGAAAAAGTCTTGTGAAAGTGAAAACGGGATCACCGATTTATCGTTTTCGAAAACGAAAGCGAGAGAATCTTGTGAAAGTGAAAACCGGAACCTGCCTGTATGTGTAGGAATACATAAATGCAAGGTGCAGCAATAATTATTGTTAATTAATAAAATAGTAAATAAATATAAATTCATTAACAAATAAATATTAATTATAAGTGAACTTGGAATTTGCTTGCGTTGACTGTGACGAAATCAGAGAATTGGCTACCGAAAAAATGTCATTAGGGCATCCCATTATCTGATACAGGATTCAATTGTTAAAACAAATTCTTTTGAAATTAAAAAAAAAAATTGAAGTATATATTACATTTTTAGTAATTTTAATATACTCAGGAAGAGCAGAAGAGTTTTTTGTCTACGGCGGACTACCAAATTGGGTAGTAAGCGTGCGAATAACGCAACGGATAAGTTAGCTGTGACAGCAATATCAAAATAACTTTTATGTATCATTCCCACTGTGTCACTGTGTCAGAAGCAACGAATTCATCTGGTCTGGCAGCTTTTTAGTTCAAGTCCTAAAACGTTTGGAGCGGAAAACATTTTTTGTTCTCTTTAATATGTCGCAAAACGTAACAGGACCGAATGCCGAGGAGTACGTGGTTTGCCCGTACAACAATTCTCACCTCCTGTTGCCGACCCGCCTGGCCGTGCACCTGAGCCGTTGCGCTCGGAATTATCCTTCAGCAAAAATGGTTACTTGCCCTTTCAAGAGCACCCATGTTTACTCTGTGGCTGACTTGAAGGTTAGTACGAAAAGGAGCCTTTTGACCCTTACGTAATTCCTCCTCGAATCTCAGACGCACGTCCAAAACTGTCCCAATCGCTCCACTCTGGTGCACTTTATGAATCCGGACAAGATGCCCCAGCCAGAATCTAGCAAATTCCTTGTGGAGTCCACTGAAGACTGGGACGATGAGCCGGCTGCCCCGACATACAATCCGCAGGCCCACTGCGAGAAGGCTTTCATAATTAGAAATCCTCAAGGAGCCCCGCCAGCGGGACGCCGCGAGTTTCGGGAGAAGGAGCGCAAGCGATTCATCCAGAATGAAAAATTTTAGATCTTAAGCTTCACATATCATCATCGTATATGCACACATGTACATTGGTACATCATTAAATATTTTCATATATGTACATACAAAACCATGCGGTGTCATCATTTTTGTGTTGCGCTTTGGTCAGCGGGACCTGACCTCTTTAGTTGTTTACTTCTCTTTTGCTGCCGTTTTCGAAAAGAGCCGCAATGTTGCGGGGTTGCCACTTTGTTTTGACGAAAGTGCATAAATTGTGAAAACTCAACTTTTTAACAAGAAGGTTTATATTTCGGAATTATTCAAGAGGATTAGGATTAGGAATTATTCAAGAATTATTAAATTATTTATTATATTTAGCATTTAGGTATTTGTATACCCTTGTAAAGGTAATGTATTAAAACTTTTAAAACTCTTAAAAAATCTATTTTTGTTTTTTAAAATTTGTTGTACTTTTAAGAATGTTTATGGCGAAGTTTTAGCAAGTAGCAGTGAGAGCTCATGCACTTTCAATATCCTGAAATTTAATTTAATTTAAAAATAAAAATAATTTAAAAAAGACTTCTGACCTTTTGTCATTTTGATTATATTTTAGTACATATCACGATTGTATTTTATCTAAAACTAACAAAAAGCATTCAAATGGGAAATATATAGAGAGGATCGTACAAAAACGTCACTTCCTCTCCTACAACGAGAATGTAAGTTATAATATTTATTTTATTCCATAGATTATAGGAAAATAACTTAGAACTAAGGGTCTGATATAGGTTCTCAGTAGTCGTATTATTAGGCCTTTGAACTCTTAAGCATCTTCAACAAGTTAAGCAATTGGGATGGAGTACTGTAAAGACGTAATTTATTTCCGAATTAATTATGTTTTATATATCATTTTTAAAAGTATTTACTCACCGACTGGAGTTTTGTGGCGCTACAATGTGTTGTTGTCTACTCTCTAAATCACTATTGGCATGGTCCGGGGGCTTGGTAGGATTCTCACTAGAACCAGAATTCGCCACCTCTGTGATGGGCTCCTTTTCGTATAACTGGTTGGTTTCTGGCTCGGGAGTAGATTGACGCAGCATCATTTCAGCTAGGGAAAATGTGTTTACACCCATTTATCGGCATATTTTTAAAACCCTTTAGCAATACGCACTTAAGTAGTATTCGGCCATCGAGTAAAGCCAGCTGGAACCCATTTGGGGAGCCATGGCAATGACAACGCCATCCACACTCAGCTGCAGGTTCTCCGCTCCCTTTTGGCGCTGGTCGTAGAACACGTCCTCCTGCTGGAAGCCGTTGTCGTTGTAGTCTTCGTACAATACCTCCAGCAGGTCGCTGACCACGTTCCTCCTTCCACCAGCGGGCTGGGCCAGAATCCCACCCAGAGCCAGTGGCAACAGGGCGAAGACGAACAGCCGATTGGTGAACTTGCACATTTTCCCAGCAGAGAGCAGAGATCACAGGACCGACCGATGTGCTCCAACGGCGTGCGGCGAATGAGTCGAGTTTCTTGGTGGCGGTGAAGGTAACTAAGCCCACCTGGATCAGAAGACCACGAAAACCCGATTTCTGGACTCAGTTGAATGGCCGCCGATCGGACCAAAGACTTCCGCATTGCCAGGGCACTGTGGGAATCTTCTGAGCTGTGCATTTCTAATGCTTCCTAGCAGCCATAAAAGCTCTTCGAGATTTGCTATCTATCTGGGAGGCAAGAAATCTGGACATCTCTGGTTCTACAACTCGGATTAATTAGGCTTACAAGTTTTTAGTGTACTTTTATCAATCTATCAGCGATTTTTGTGGCACCCTTTAGATGAATGTCAACTTAAAGGCAATTAATATTTATTATTTCAAAGTGATTTCAACGAATAATAGAATTAAAATGTTCTGGTCAGGTTTAAATTGATCCAATTTATATGATAAGTATATTTTATAAATAGTGCATATTATTATTATTCTATTAGCTTACTTTTATCAATTTATCAGCGATTTTTGTGGCAACCTTTGGATGAACTTATGTCAACTTAAAGGTGTTTCATATTTAATTGTGATAATTCTTCTAACATATTTTAAAGTGATTTAAACGTATTATCAAATTAAAATGCTCAGGTTTAAATTGATCCAATTTATACGATAAGTATATATTATTATATATTATTTACTTTCTATGGGACTTGGAATGAGTTCGAAAAATGTTAACCTAATAACCTCGATTCCGAGCCAAGCTTAGAAGAAATCGAAAATCATCACAACTATACTAATTTGCAATGTGTCTTTGTCCAGAGCTCTGTTGACTTCTCCACTTATCCCGTCTCGCTGCAGTTCTGGGCGCAGGTTCAATGACTTGGCCACAGGAAGAGGCTGGCTGGAGCACCAAACTGGTTTCGCATAGAAAATCTCCACACAAATTATGATGGAGCAGTTGGCCTTTATGTGTGGAAAGCACTTGCCGCTGGTGGCCCCCGGCTGTCAAGATGCTGGCCTCATCCTTCAGCGCATCATCATTATCATCAGCGCCCACTTCCGCCATTGGCCTGGCCAAGTGTCTAAGCGGTGATTTACAGTTGGGGACAAGTTTTGTAAATAATAATTTAATTATTACAACCCCTTTATAAGGATGATTATACTTTTTTCTCAGTGGCGATTAAGTTTTTTTTATTTATTGGTACGACAGTTGCGTCAGCTTAATTCTAGAGTGTGTGCAAAGTAAATTGAAACTAACATTTAGGCTGGCAGTCTGGCAGTTCTCGCTCCTCCCTCAGTAGCCCTCGATCTGGCGACAGGCTCCGTAGCTATCCCGGCGCTCTCCGCGGGCGCAGCGCGCCAGTCCGTCACGAAGCAGGGTCCGGGAATCGGCCAGGTCGTCGTCATCGGTCAGCAGGTCGAAGCTGACGATCTCCGGCTCGGCCGCTTGCACCTTTGTGGGCTCCTCGTCCAGCTGCCAGGAGCTGCGAGCCTGGTCCACGAAGTAAGATGGGGCATCTATCGGCGGATACATGCCATTGCCAGCGCCTCCGAACTCGCTGCGGTAGATGGGAGCACTAATGGAGCGCGAACTACTGACGAAGTCACCGCCGGACAGGCGATTGGTGTTCAGGTAGCTATCGCCTCGCAGGGAGCGGGAGCTGCGGAAGTACTGGGATCCGGGGTGGTTGTAGCCCTCAAAGAAATTCGATCCCGCACTGCTGCTGCTGCTGCTGCTGCCGGCGGCCACTGGGGGCAGGGCCTGGATCAGCTCCGGCTCCGCCTCGAGGTGGAAGGGCTTGATCAGCTGCGGCATGGGAATCAGTTGGGGCGGCAGTACGTCCACCTGCTGGCGCTGCAGACGCTGCGCCTGCTCGGGATCGCTGGCCGAGATGTCCACGTGGTAGGGGGAACGGCCCTCGATGTATTCCGGAAGAGCCGCAGCAGGAGAGGAGTCCTGGTGCTTTTGCTGCTGCAGCTTCTGGAGATGGCTTTTCTGGTAGAAGGATTTCAAAGGGCTAGTTCTGAGGGAATGCTTGCGTTTGTTGGCGCCACTCGCCTTGCTGGATCCTCTTCCCAAGAGCTCCAGCAGGCTAATCCCCTCCTGCGGGCCGGGTGGAATCAGCAGGATCATGAAGTTCTCCAGATCGGCGCGAATATTATACTGTCCCTCCTGCCTCTGATCGTAGGTGATGGTGCGACGATGCAACGAGTCCGAGTCCGCTGGAATGGGCGGCGGCTGCAGCGAGATGGGTTGGCCACTGGATCCGCTGGACTCGATCGCCTGGGGCGGAGCCATGGCCGGGAAATGCTCCTCCTCCTTGATGATGGGGCTCTGCTCAGCACCTGCTGGTGAGGCTGCCGCTGGGGTAGGCAGAGGCTCCGTGGTGAAGCCCAGGGGGGACGCTGTAACCAGCGTCACTGCTGCCAACAGCAGTGGCATGAAAGTCTTCCAGGCCATCTCTTTGCGATGATTGATCTCCAGTTCAGGTTGCTCCGGTCGGCGTTCTTGACTCGCGCGCTTCTGCCTCGCAACTGATTCCTAGTCCGACGGGAGAGCTTCGATGTCAGCGTCGACGTCGGCGCAGGCGCAACTTTCATATTCTGGCGCTGCCATTGCCGATACACTAAGCGAAATAAAGTGAAAAAAAATAATAAAAAAACTGGAGATCCAATTTTGAATTAATCTTTCTGTTGAATAAGAGAAAATCTGTTTAAAATGTCTTATTTTTTAGGAAGTATTTTTTATTAATTGATGAGATAGATTCCTCTTTTTAATTCATTTAAAAGTCTTTACTGTGGAAATCATATGATAAATTATTCTTTCTTTAGAATAAAATACACTTTTTTAATTTTTTTTTAGGATTTATTTATTTTTAATTAATAAGGAAAGACTCCTCTTTTTAATTAATTTAAAACGTCTTTACTTAAGATTGGATACTGATGACACACATTGACTCCTTCCAGAAAGAACTGTGGGTCTTTGACATTATCATTGCAGGTTTTTTTTTATTAATATTTTGTTTTTTTTATTTCCGCAAGTAAAAACATGTAACATGCCCCATTTTACTCACTGATGAAGGCAGTTTATTCTTTTTTTTTTTTATGTGTGACTCTTCTGCTGCTGCGGCTTTCTTCTCTCTCTTCTGGATGCTCGATGGTCGGCGATTCTCGTTCTGGTTTTGACTTTTATTTATGCCACTTACTTAGTGGCCCGTCTCTTTTTGTTTGGCCGTGCCCATTTCGGCTGCGTGACTTGGTAGCAGTCCGGGCGTCCGTCTCTGTTTATTGATATTGGCCCAGCCGTTAGGCGGGGTGGGGCGGGAGCGGGTGCGGTATCGGGAAGTGGCAGCGCGGTTCTCACCGCCTGGCACAGTGGGTTTCGGACTCGAATTTCACGCCAAATAGCTAACAAGGAAATGTTTTGTTCTCGCCCATTGACCAGGCGGCTAACAGGCAGAGCACGTACGCCGTACTACGCATCCCCGGCTGCTGCTACCACCTGAGCAAACGATATCAATGCGATCATGAGGGTTCCATTAGGATTGATTTATGGATACATCAAACATAGGTGCAGCATTTATGTACTCCCAAATAATGTTCTACAGTGATTTCAAGAGATTTGTCCATTAATTGAAGCAGCCAGCGACTGTCGCCGAGCATATGTAACAAAAGTGTAGACGGAATAGGTTTTACCTGCGGTCTATTCCAGAAGTTTAAAATAAATGTTCAATCTTTCAGAAAATAAATCCTGTTAAGGTTACAGATTGATATCTGTCCGAAAAGGGCAAGGACCATTTACACTTGTCGTAAAAGAAAATCCCCGATAATTTATATAAACGAGAAAGAATAACAGGTGCTGTTAGGCGCAAGCACAGGTTTGCTTTATTTTTCTTCCTCTTTAGCTGGCTTTCTAAAATCAGCTGTCACTTTGTCTTGCCGAAAAAGACTTAACAGGAAGTCCGTACCTCTGTAAATGTAAAGCAAATGTTCTTAGCAGGCTCCCTATCAGCCCGAAAAATTTTAACAGTGACTCAAGAAATTTGACTTTAGTCGGTAAGATAAACACTGTACTGTAAGCAGCCAGGACTAAGGATCAGAATCCCAAGGAAGAGTGCTGAAAATGTGCATAATTAACATAGCGTTAATTAATTCCAAAGGTTTTAAGTTTAATAAGACTCGGCTGACAAGATTATCGAAAAACCTGTAAGTTGTTGACCTAAAAACAGCCTTATTATGACCTACAAATGTGTTAAACAATTTTAATAAGATACTTACATATAAAATTTACCGAAATGTTTAATTTGGTCAGCGAGAAGGCATTAATCAAGCGGAGCGGAGCTTATCTCAAAAATCGGTTTCCACTTTGAAAAATATCTTGTTTTATTTGTTGTATACTGTCTCCTAATTTTAACACAATGTGAGGAAAGGGGGGATTGGGTACCTCTCCTGTAGCTCACGAATAAGTTTCATACAATAAAGCGTGTTGTGGCGTTTTGGACGACGTCACATCTCTACAGTTGAATGACATTGAGGTTTACTTTAATAATAATGTATACGTTTATGTGTGTTCATGTAATTAGAGGTCTTTGCGGTTATTTTAGTTTAGAATTATTGCTGTAGCGGCATGCGTGTGTGTTTGCATTTATAAATAAAACAATGGAGTTAAATTAGGCGTAGCACATGCAAATTATTCGATTATGTCTAGACGAATATATAAAACTCCGAAATACGGATTGCGAAAGCGAGCTTTGTGGTCATTTGTATACTTTTTGGGATATTAACAGTAATAGTAATACCATTGCAATACAGTTAGAAAGAAGCTAATTGCATAATTGAGTTGATGGACTGGAACTTGTCTGACCGCGATTACAATCTATAACTAATACTTATGTGATATCTTAGCAGCAACACAGAATACTTGTTATGCCTTTGTTCATACAATTGATCTACTACAAGGGTTCATGGTAGAGTTTAGATTTAATACAGAAAACGTAGTCGTCATGTTGAGTTTAAGAATAATCATTGGAAGAGAGCATTACGTAAATTAAGGGCATTAGGGGTAGGCCGAAGCAGGCTCCAAACTTTACGGTAGCACTCGCTAGGATGTCCGGTTTTTAAATATATATTCTAACTATATGACAAATTATACATAATCTCACAAGATCAATTGTTTTAACTAAACAGCCTCCATAATGTACAGACAGAACGTGCAACAAAAATCGCAGCTAAAATAAAAAAATCGGCTCGATCCCGGGAAAAGCATGCCCATAAGTAGCTGGCTTTTGTCTACTCAATCTTCTTCAACGGCTCCTCGTACTGAGCTTGATTGGGTTTCTCCATCACGTCCGCCAGCAGGGTCTTCCTCTCCTCCGGCACTCTTTTGTGCACCGTGAAGCAGACGCGGTTAAAGTGCTCGCACATCTGATTCACCACGCTGGCGCCATAGTGCCAGTGACTCAAGGTGGTCACCAGTAGCAGCATGTAGAGCAGCGGCCTCTCCAGCAAGGGTAGCCACAGGCTCAGCAGGAAAGAGATCACAAACATGGGCGTCTGCCAGTGCCAGGCCTCGCTCCTCGTCACGGACATCTGGGAAACAATCAGACGGCACTGCAAATATACAGAATGTGTGTGTGGGAATGAGACTGAGTGGGAGTAAAAGTTCTTTAGATTTGTTTTCTTTTTTGTGATTTAAGGTGGGAATATCTTCTAAAGATACTAGAGGTCAGCCAAGGACCATCTCAAGCATGCACGACTCGCTGCTCTATCAGAACATCTATACGTTGATGTTCTACAGCGCCTACGTACTAAAAACATCCTTTTATGTTGTTATCTTGCGATGTATGTACATTTTTTGATGTTATGCCAAGGTAGCAGGCATAGAGAGAGATTACGAGAGAATAAAAAAAAACCGCAACTGTAGAGCGGGTCATCGACCGGAACTTGTTCTAAAATAAGGCCTAAATTTCCAACAAAGTTTACTTAATATACTTGAACTGCATACAACCTAGTGGCAGGTTTTATTTTAAGTAGGAACTAGAATTTAATTTGTAACTTGTCGAAATTCAAAAGCTTTTTACTCCCATTCTCCTAATGCATGAGTATTTTGTTTCGCAGAATCTGCTCAATCATCGGATCGTTTTCGTGGGGAAAGACGAAGGTGCCTCTGTCCCGCTTGAGATAGCGGTGTGCTCGGTCCGAGTACCAGCCGTAGATCTGGTTAGCGGTCATCGGCTGAGGCGTGGCATGCTTCATCTCGTACTTTTCCTCCACACCCTCGTCGTGGCTAGCTATCTTTCTGGCGTTCTTCAGCGAGCCCGGGTCGAGCTTCTCACGTATAAGCCGCACCTCCGCGTCCGTGCAATTGAAATATGGCCAGTCGTGGCGGGCGTAGAACTTCAGGGATAACGGACGCTCATACTCTGCGGTGGTGGTGTAAACCGGCTCCCGCATAGAGGCGCGACCTCCTTCGTTCAGGTCGTCCTGATCCAGGTCCTTGGCACAGCGCCGACCACCGCAGCAAAAGGGCGGCATGGTCAACAAACCAAATGTTTTCCGGTTTGTGAGTTACTTTTTTTTTTTATCAATGTCGAATGCCGATATGGGGCAAGTCAAATGACTCATTAAAAGTGTTTCGCAGTTGTTTGGCAGTTAACTCCAGGCCAAAAGGGGCCACAAAAGACGTCGACACACCCGCCCCTTATCTAGATTATTATATGATTCAACTCACACGCGACACTGTTTTGATAAAGCAAAGAGGAAAGCAGTGTATATAATTTTTCTGTTTAAATGACTTGGGATTATTTTTTAACTGGAATTTTAAGCAGAACCTAATGATTAAAATTCCATTTTGATATAGCTTTCGTTAGTTAGTAGTTATATCATGAAGGATTTATGCTTTAAATGTCAAGAATAAAGCACTGTCTCGAAGAGCGAGCGCTCTCAATAAAGAAAATATATATTAAGATTATTCAAAGGCAAAAATTAAAAAAAATTTTTTTTAAATATAAAAAAAAAAGTTTAAAGAACATTTGAATAATTTTAATTCTTAATTTGTTAATTTACATTTTGGGTTTTTTCCCTGAGACCATTAAATTTCGCTGGATAGCGAACAGGTTAAAAAAAATTTTTTTTTTTTTTAAATAGAAACATTTCTTTTTGTCAGTTAAACTTACGCTGACGTTGGAGAAGATTGTGCCGCTCAGCATGAAGATGGCCCGCGGATCCGTTTCCATGATGTCGTTGGGCGAGACATATGGCCAGACCAACAGGATGGTGAAGTAAGTGACGAAGGGCCACATGGGCCGGATTGCCTCCCAGAACGATAGCAGGCGGCCAGTGCGTTTAACATAAGAACTAAGACAAGGAGACGGTTATAGTAGAGCATCGGCCGTTACATTCAAACTCCAACTCACTTGTACACATTAAGGATGACTAGTGGAAGATTGGCCATGGCACTGACATGCAGCACTGCCTCCATGACATTGCCCAGCGGCAGGGTGCCGTAGGAGCCCAGCGGCAGCTCGAACTTCCAGCGCTCGAAGCCCATGTACCAGGTGACGAGATACATGGCCGTGCTGCCCCACATGCTCAGGTCATAGCCCCAGGGCAGGTACAGAATGCCCGTGTTGTACTTCTCCCAGTGCGACACGAAGAAGTTGAAGTAGACCGTCAGGCAGACGTAGTACATCCGCATCGGCCGCACCGAATAGACGCGGCTCCTGCCGAAAATGCTGTACAGGCACGTCGGTATCAGCATGGCCGTGTACGAGTCCAGGCCATGGTCGAAGAGCTCGCCCAGCGGGCCGGACAAGCCGATGCGACGCGCCTGCTTGCCGTCAATCCCGTCCAGCGTGTAGGCCACAAAGATATTGATGCCTGTGCAGAGCCAGACCCACTCGGGTATGGGCGTTGTGCCCTCCTCGCCAGAGCTGGCCTCGAAGTTCCAGTCGTAATACGACAGCAGCACCAGGTTCATGGCGCTGAACAGGAAGCCCAGGAAGGTCATCAGGTTGGGCGCAAACCAGCGCGGGAAGAACTGCGATGGGATGGGGGATGGGGTGGTCGTTGAGTATCGATTTTTGCAAGCAAAATTATTGCGGACCGAAACACTCACCTTGACCAGCCAATTCCAGAAGGGATGCATGACGTACTGACTCAGCGGTGAGGTGTCGATGGCGCTGTACTGTAAGCAAATATAAATATAATGGTTATATTAACGCGGGGAACTCCACAATTGCTCGGATGATTTCAATCGAGCTTGGGCTCGGGCTCTGTTGTCTCGCCTGGATTCTATAAATAGAATTTAATGAACCCAAGTGCGGAGTACCAAGAACTGGTTTGGACTTCTTGGAAATTCTTCGACGTTCTGCTGGCGGTACAGCCGCGCCGCCCACCACATCCTTTTGTCAAACACATCCGCGCCCACCTTATAGTTGTCGAATCCATTGATCTGGGCCCTGGTCAGGTATTGGTGATCCATCAAGCGCCTGAATAGCTTCTGCATTGTGGAGTTTTGATCGGAATCTGAGGTATTGTTTAATCTGAACGAAAAAACACGCGACAACCGGCTTCAAGGAGAGCGGCGGAGAGGAGCGAAGCGGGCGGGCGTTTGATAATAGGCGGCGCGTTTAATTAGCTAATGGTCAAAACATTTTGCCAAGTTTTTAAACCGAACTCGATGCGAAAATGAAGCGCGGAAATGCAATGCATAAATTTCAGCGGCCGCCGGGCTATAGCTCGCGTTTATTTTTATGGCAAAAACTGATTTAATTTCTGGCGCTGCTTCTGCTGCTGCTCTTGCCGCCGCCGCCGGCTGTTTTTTTCACGCTTCCGAACGCGTCGCACACGCACACAAACCAACACTAAGGAGACGCTGTTTTGCAACACTGAAACATTACAGTGGTGCGCACAAGAATAGTACCAGTCAGCAACAAGCATTGCCGAATATTATTGCAAGCCATTTAACAAATTTTAAATATGGGAGACCTGCTCGTGTGAGTATACGAATTCCAATTCAGAAACGTTAAGTTATACCATTTGTGTTTTAGTTTGTTTCGATTTTGTTAACGAATCCTTACAGTTTCATAATTTTGTATTTAAGGTTTTAACTCCTTTTATTTGTCTAAATTGTGCTTTACAGATTACACCAATGTTTATCATTTCATCCTAGAAATAAAATAATACCCGCCTTTTAAAAACGGCTATAACCGTGACCATTTTTATTCAAACAACATACATTCAAGGTTTTTAGCTAGTTCTGGAAATCATTGCCTACTTTTCGATATCACGAAAGTTTCGATGGAATGTTCACTCCTTTTACTTGTCTTAATTCTATTTTAAAGTTAACGCAAATAATAAATTATTTTATTATTTAAATAAAATAAAATATTCTGCTTTTAAAAACGGCTATTACCGTGACCACAGTTGTTTACTCATATCCATATACACGTAACAAAAGATTTTTAATCAATGCAATTGAGTTGCATTTGGTGTATATAAATATAGATAGATGCATATGTCCACGTATAAATGCACTTAATGCCAATTAAAAATTTATTGCCGCCCTGCCTTTCAAGGTGTAAGAGCGTAAGTGCATTACGCTATTTATTATTTATTACCCAATTTGATTGACAGAAAGACCAAGGGAAATTATATATGTTTAAAACTGTTTGGATGGGCTTTATTTATTGTAAGGACGTTTCAAAAATTCGTGTTACAGCTAACAAATCACATTGCGTTAGAAAACATACAAAAGATAATGGGTACAAATAAATCGGACTAATTCGCATAACAAAATGTGTCTAAGGGAATTACATATTATGGATAAAGTGTAAAACATATTTAATTAATTAACGCTTATGGCTATTGCTGCTGCAATTAGTTGTTAGCTCGCTCGAGTATGTGTCGCCGGATTAGTATTATATTTTTTAGTTGCTCTAATAAATTCGCTACGACTGCCAATAGATCGATCGGTTAATTTGACTTTTTGGGATTCTTTTTGCGTATGTTCCCGGGACAGCCGCCGGCACTGAGAAGATGCAACTTCCAGCCGCCATCCTGGGGCAGGTGAACGTCGTCATGACAGAGTGGGCAACGAGCCGCTCCCGTTTTGAGTTCTGAAAATAGAAAATTAGTGGCTCCATATGGATACGTGGACCAAAGAGCTGCTTACCCCGGCAATAGTCTTCCATTTGATGCAGCTCATAGAGTTGCTTGTGCACTGATTCAGTGCAGCGGGCGCAGACCACATAGCTCTCCTTGGCGTCGCATTCCACTTTTGGGAGAAACAGTAAATAAATTTTAAAATATTGTTAAATACTTGGGCGATTCTCCCAACTTACTAGTGAGGTGATAGTTAAGGGCCGCTACTTCCAGCACTTGACTGCATTGTGGGCACTTGGTGAGGAAAGGACAGGACTTCCAATAGTGGCGGTCCAGCTGGTTTACGTCGCTGCCAGCACATGACCAGTCACAAAAGGGGCAATGTCTAGGAAGGAGCAGAGTTTATTAATTAAACTTGAATTATTTTTTATACGTAAGACGTTGTATACTCACATTTTGGGCGAGTTGTCCTCGGTGGACTCAGAGTTGGAGGCGGAGCCCTTGCGAGAGTTCGAGGCGGAGAGCATGGAGCGCTTCAGCTGCTCATTGTACTGCTGTTTTCCATTGCAGCTGGCAAAGCCGTTGCTGGAGCTGGCCACGGGGACGACCAGGCCTTGAGCGCTCCGGCTCTTACTGGTAGAGGCCTTATCCGCCGGGGGTGTGGTCGCATCCCCCGAGCTGTGACCGCCTCCTGGGTACTTGTTGGCCTCGAGCAGCTCCTGCTTGCGGTCCAGATCCAATTTATCAAACTCGGTGAAGAGTTGGCGGTAAAGGAGATTGCGACGCGTAATATCGTCGTCGGGTGGTAGCTGCTTGCGCACCAGGCGGGGATTGACTTTGTAGACGAGCAGCAGAATGCGCTCCGCCACCTTTCGCACGGGCTCCGCCGGATGGTGGATGCCGGAGCAGCCACACTCGGAAAGTGCCCGGCAGGTGAGGCCGCTGTGCTTATCCGTGCTGATTCCCTGCGTATGCACCAGTTGCTCCAGCATCTGGAGACGACTCATGGCCAGACGCTGGTGGGTGCCAGAGCCGACGCTCCGCGACAGGGCCGGGGCGACCAAGTGCTGCTCAGCCACCTCCGGACAGGCGGCTATACTCAGGATCGTGTGCTGGGCGAGGGTGTGCAACCGCGCCGACGGGTCACCGGACTTGGCCAGCAGCTCGGGGAGTAGGCGGTCCACGCAGCGAGCCACCTCGCTGGGCGAAACGCGACCCGGCACGTACTCCAGGAACAAAACCCGTACAGTTTCCGTGGCCTGGCCAAACACAGAATAGACCGCATCCCTCACCGCCCGGTGCAGGAGCAGGGCGGCGCTGCGGGCCACCTTGTTGGGACTGGCGGCGTGCTCGTTACAAGGAGTTTCCTCCTCCACTTCGTGCTCCTTAAGGAAGTTGCGTAGGCGCAACAAGCCATCCTCGCGATCCTGAAATTGCCGCGAGTAAAACTGCTCCACCTTGATGATAATGTATAGTTAATATAGTTAATATAGTTATGCCTTTAAAATGATGGACGGATTCCCGAGTGTGTACTCACCAGCTCACTGCCGAAGACCAGGATAGGGAGGGCTGCCTGGCGGCGCTCGCGGTCGTTCAAGCGCGAGCGTCCCCGATTGGGATCCGCTTCCAGCAGCGCGTTGCCTTGGCACTCCCTTAAAAATTCATTAGTATTTGAACTGTGAGCGGTTTGATTGGTTTTTGGTATAGGATTGGCAACGTTTACGGATACATTTACGGGTTATAGAAGTAGAAAGAATACGAAAAACGTAAATCAACTAATGAATTCGCTAGATACGGGTTGCTTCGGCTTCCGAATCATTAAATATGTTACATATAAAAGCCAAGAGGCAAGTGAAAATTATTCTTTTTGAATAATTGGACATTGGACATGCCAATGTAAAAAGATTTTTTAATATTAAACTTCCTGTGAAACATAATCCTACTTATTTCGAGTGTTTTTCTGAAATTACTAAATAAAAATATATTCGAGTTGAACGACCCCAAATAGGTCTACAAAAAATGTTTGTATATTTAGAGAACATGTTATTTTCAGACAGATATCTCTACTTTACAACTTAAAAGATTTTTAAATTTTTTCAAAACCGATCAATTTAAATAAAACGGTAAAAGAATCGACCGTTAGTTCTGTGTATCAATTACTGACAACTGGCTATCGCCAGTGTTGGCAAACATTGGAGGAGCTAAGTCTACGGCAAACGAGTCGTCATGCAACACTGAAATCCGACAGCTATTTAAACAAAAACATAAACAACCACAATTGTTTACCTATTGCTATACACGTTCTACACACACGCGGTACTTACTGTCGCAGCGTAGGTATGGCCCGTTCCTCATAGTCTTCGTACGAGTTGCGCGGAACACTCTTGTTGCGCCTCCGTAACGATCCCTGCCTACTGGACATCGGCGAACTGTGCCGCGAAGCCAGACGTGGCGACTGTGGGAGCTCGTCGTGCGACTTCCGCCAGCCTCCAAGCGTGGGTGTGGGCGTCGGCTGAAGAGAGGCGGGCGCGGTAGCTGGAGCAGGAGCAGGTGTCACCATTGCGGTGTCGTTGCTTGCCTGGCCCTGGCAGCCGTCCGTGGATGACTTCTCGTCCAGACTGAGACTGGCCAAGCTCTTAGGACTGAATGCAGCCTCGGCCAGTGCCTGGGCCACCTCCTGCAGACTAGGGGCCGTCGGCAGACTGGGCTTGCCGCCCGCATAGATCTCACAGCTCTGGTCGTTGGCACTGAGCACGCCCTGGGGCTCGAGCAGCTGCTGCACCTGCAGCTGACGCAGGACCGCCGCCCGGTACATCTCGATCTGGTCCTTGCGCAGCCGAGCCGTGGTGAAGTCCTCCTGCTGGACCGCCTGCCGCTTGGCCAGGGCATAGCGTCCCAGGCGCTCGCCGGCATTCCTCAGAGCGGTCATGCAGAGCTTCAGCTTGCGGGCGTACTCGAATCGCTCGGAACTAACGGCCTGCGCCTTGCACTGCTCCAGCTCTCGGATGTACTGAACGATGGACTCCTCGACGTACATGGAAAACAGCAGGTCGTCGCATACTGAGGCCAGCGCCAGTTCCCCGGTAGCTGTGTCCAGCGGCGGGGCTTCGCTGCCCAAGTGGTGCTCCTCTCCATTATTGGTATTATGGCTGGTGCCCAGCTCCAAATCCTCGCCCAACACGTTCACTGCCAGGAGGGAGATCTGGCTTGTGGCATTGAACTCGTTCCCTTGGACTCCGATTAGGCGCAGCTTCAGGTGCGTGCCCCTTCTGGGACTAACAGTGACGCTCTGCAGCTCCCTGGACTTGTAGTTGGTGTAGGCGTTGTCCGCCAGGGCCACAAAGCCAAGGAAGTCAAAGTACTGCGACGACGGTGTGCTGGGCAGGCTTTTGGGCGAGTAGTGCAGCCATAGCTCCACTTTTTCAGCTGTGAAGAAAGGAGCGTTATGCTTACTTCACTCGCAACTGGAAGAGGTTTTCACTTACGTATGAGATACTGGTGGGCCAGGAGTTGGATGCGATAGATCTTGGCAGGCTGGTGGAAACGGAGGATTATGTCATGGGTGGTGAGTCCGCCGTCCGGAGCACTCCTCCAGCCGTGAACAGTAGGTCCGTGCGTGTTTAGCTCGCTGGCCGGAAAGTGAACGTCCTCGTCTAAAGAGAGAAAATTATCAAATCAGCATTATGTGGGCAAATCAACAGGTGACACGACGGCTCTCTTTAATAGTGATACCTGATATCACATTCCAATTCTCTTTCGCACTTTGAGTCCCCGTTTGAATTCCCCAATACAGTTGCGGCCAAAATAAGAACATAATTAAAGCTAAACATAGGTAAAATAATATAATAAATTAAGAAAGAACTGAAGCTTATATTCCCTTTATATTTAATACTCCTTGCGCACCACAGTCTCGGTGCTCATCGTCACTCCGTGGACTGCCGTCCACAGTGATTGATCCTTTAATATTAACTGTATTTCAAGTTCAGTGAATTATGTTATTAATTTCTTAGACCGCTTCCAAGTGTTTTAGCTAGTGCTATTATTCGGGCCGCAACTGTACAGCTCCATCTCACTTGTGTTTTGCCTCTCTCTGCCTATCGCTCCCACATCATTCTCTCTCTGTTTTGTATTTGAGCGAAGACAAGCGACACTCGAGTTCAGTCGTCACTCTGCCGGTTGTGTTCTGAGGTAATCTATTCTGAGCCTCGTAGTCAGAGTTATTTGCTATCTGATGGTATAAAAAACTATCAGCTACTTAGCTGGATCTACTGAAAGTTTATACAAAAAAAAAGTTACAATGGCGGAGGGCTACACGGGCGCCACTGCCTGGCTGCAAATCCAGAGCCTGCTGAATAGCATAAACCATATGCTGATCTTCCTGGTGGCCGTATTCTTCTTCGTCCTGGCCCGCAGCCTGGACTTCAAGGACACTGCCATGCACATGTTCCTGACCGGCACCGGAGTGAGTACAGCGCGATAAGAGTAATCATTATGCTTCGATTTGGATAGTGAACATGCAACGTCACTGTTACGTTATCTTATCGGTTGACTTATAGTCTAACACGGCTTTCCCTGTTTTCGACAGTTCCACGTCCTAATGGCCCAGGCCATGATGTCACACTACAAAGTTAATCCCCTCACCCGTTGGCTGTCGCATCGCAACAAGTCGCGATTCCATGCCATCCTGCAAATCGTGGGCGGCGCCATGGTTCTGTTGGGGGGCATCGGAAAGTTTTCGAACAAGGATGTGCACTTTAACACCTGGCACGGCCGAGTGGGTAAGATTCCTCAGGCCGTCTCCTCCAGAGAGATATCTAAATTCTACTAACCATGGTCTTGTTTCAGGCGCTGCTGCCACCTTCGGCTGTGCGGCCAGCATCGTCGGCGGCTTGGCAAACTATTTCCAGCCAAAGTTCGCCTTGAAGGTATACCCTCCATCGGAGCTGCGATTCCGCCACAACTTGTTCGGCATCCTTACCTTCAGCTTAGGCATGGGCGCCATCTATCTGGGATACTCTTCCAAATTCTTTACCAAGTTTGTGGACAACGACTTTATTCCAGGCATGATGCTGGTCACTACGCTGGTGTATGTGCTCACCCTCATCGCGCCGGTCCAATCCCTGCTGACCAAACTCAGGTATAGGTCTAAGAAGACGGAGCAGCAGGTTCAATAGATGGGGAGAAGGACGAGAGAGACCACTGAGGCTACAGGACTTTGACAGTTCAAAAATAAAGAGATTGGCGCCTTGCCAAATTGAAATCTGTGGCCGCAACTCTAATTGAATATGCAGACGGAAGAAGAGACGAAGTACAACCGGCAATTTGTCAATATTATAATTCAGAATTATGGCCATCGCCGTTGCAGTGGCTTATTCCTCTCCATGGAGGTAATGGTCCATGCTAAATTGGCCGAAGCTGTCACAAATTATGACAGATTGTAAGCCAGCCAAGCTGGAATTAAATAGCTCGCTTTTATTTTCCTATTGAATCCTAAAGTCCTGGCGCACTAGGCGTATGCGTGTTATATCGATTTCTCAAGTGCAATCGAGCTTCGAAAGGAGGGGACGGGGTCAGGGATAACCGTGTGATTTCGGTAAAGTCCAGCCGCAACTATAAGTATAATAAATAACGAAAAAGGAAAACATAAAACACTGAAAACAAATTAAAAACAAAAATAAAAAGCAAATAAATTATGCATGCTTCCTGTTTGTTTGTTTACCTGAGGCGAACACCACGTTGAACGGTATTTTTTTGGCCATGCTGGTGAAGTAAAAAACGCACAAGTATGCAGGGGCTCACCACTCGCACATCCGCGACTTCCGCTTGCACATTGAACAACAATTTAATTTAGCGGCCGATCGAGGACTAAACGGAAATTCCTCCACAAAACTACAGGACCGATTTGCCAACCAGCCTCTGCCTATCGATAATGTATCGATAACGGAAAATCGATTCGCCCGCCCTCAGCTGTTTCACACTCAGCACTTACCAACACTGCTTTAATTGGTATTAGAATTATTTACATGGTTTCAAAGGAAATTTTTAGCCATGCCAACAAATGCTCACAAATACAGTATTCTGCTGCCCACCTACAACGAAAAGGATAATTTGCCAATTATAATATGGCTAATTGTTAAATACATGAAGGCCAGGTAATCAGCGGCTCTTTAAAAGGCCCAAAAATAGTCATAGCAAATTAACCTTTTGCAGCGGCTACGACTACGAGGTGATTGTTATTGACGACGGCAGTCCGGATGGAACGCTGGATGTAGCAAAGGATCTGCAGCGCATTTACGGTGAGGATAAGATCGTGCTGAGGCCGCGCGGCTCTAAGCTGGGACTGGGCACGGCCTACATCCACGGGATCAAGCATGCCACAGGAGACTTCATCATAATCATCGATGCCGACTTGAGTCATCATGTGAGCATAGATAACGGGGCGAAACTGACGTGGGGCTGAAAGTAATGCATAATTGTCTGCTGCAGCCAAAGTTCATTCCGGAGTTCATCCAGCTGCAGGAGAGCGGTGACTACGACATTGTGTCCGGCACTCGGTACGTTGGCAATGGCGGCGTCTACGGCTGGGACTTCAAGCGCAAGCTCATCTCTCGAGGCGCCAACTTCCTGTCGCAGGTGCTGCTGCGACCCAATGCCAGCGACCTGACCGGCTCGTTCCGCCTGTACAAGAAGGACGTGCTGGAGAAGTGCATTGCCAGCTGCGTGTCCAAGGGCTACGTCTTCCAGATGGAAATGTTGGTGCGAGCGCGCCAGCATGGCTTCAGCATCGCCGAGGTGCCCATAACATTCGTGGACCGCATCTATGGTACCTCCAAGCTCGGCGGGACCGAAATCATCCAGTTTGCCAAGAATCTGCTGTATCTGTTTGCCACCACATAAAGAATGGGACCTTGCCCGGCTGACGAGTAGATTTTTGAAGAGTTTTAATTTCTTTGGGTTTTCTTTGCTTTGTTTTGTACATTTGGTAAGATTTGTTCAAAGAATTTGTTCATACAACTAATGAATTATGCATGAGAAATTGCTGCTTGCCGTATTTATAATAGTCCAGAGATCTTTTTGGCGACCGCTGGCTTACGTTTCATTTATAATTTGAATAATGATAACTAGCGTTAATTGATTTAATTACTCAAGTCAAAAACTTTGTGCTGGTTGTCGGGATTGCCGTACAGAGTGCCGCCGCAATCGTCCTCCAGGGCGTCGCCCGATCCGCTGCCATAGTTCTTGAGGGCCAGAGTCAGCAGGGAATTGCGATCCTTGAGGGCCAGTACCACGAAGGCCCCATTAGGCAGTATCTCGCTGGTGCTCACCTGAGCCGGTGGCTTAAAAACGGCCAGCGATTTAGCTGTGCAAAAAGAAAGCAATGAAGGATCAGAAAACTGCCTTGTTGATCGGCTGACAGAGATTGTCTCACCAGAATTCAGCTCCCACATGCGAATGGCACCGTCGCGACCCTCCTTGTCGTAGGAGAGCAGAACCTTGCCCAGCGGGTCCAGCTTTAGGAAGGTCACGGGGGCATTGTGGCCGATAAGAGTGCTCTTGCAATTGCCCGTGACCAGGTCCCAGATCAGTATCTTGGCATCCTCCAGACCGGCTATGACGCAGGCATTGACCTGGGAGATCGCCAGCGAAACGGTGTTGCAGCTGGGCTTCCACTTCTTGAACAGAGTGCCGCTCTGCAGGTCGTACACCACAATGAAGTTCGGAGTCGTCGGCTCGTTCAGCTCCTTGGCCACCACGCATACGTAGGAGCCCTCGTGGGTTATGGCCGAGAGTGAGGTGAGGAAGTCGTGGTGCGGGATGCGGAGGTCGTAGAGGAGCTTGCGCTGCGACAGGTGCCACACGAGCAGGGGAAAGGGCTTCTGAGTCTCATCGCCGCAGACCAAAATTCTGCAAATCCAAAATGAACTCAACTTAATAGCTTTCTTAATTTAGTTAGAAATACTCTAATTACCGTCCGTCGCCGGATACCAGCAGGGAGTTAAGGAAGCGATCTTCGCCTGCCTTGAAGGTGGTCACGCAGTCACCCGACTCCAAGTTCATAAGGTTGACGTACATGCGGTTCCGGGAAAGGCATACCAAGTGGTTTTGATCGTGCAGTCCGAAATATGGCATCTTCTGGTTCATCACTCCCTTCAGAGTCACCTGTGTATTGGACAATAGTTTTAGAGTTCTAGTAGCTATTTCTTTAAGCAAGTTGATAAACGTATATTTCTTATTTTAAAATGTATTTAAAATCAAAGATAAATTCGAAAGTCTTAAAAATGTATAGTTTATCAGGGGGGCCACAGAACTCGTCAAGATTTTTAAATTCATTGAAAAGATGT
The DNA here is from genome assembly GCA_008042615.1 of Drosophila auraria. NCBI lineage: Eukaryota > Metazoa > Arthropoda > Insecta > Diptera > Drosophilidae > Drosophila > Drosophila auraria. The sequence goes on along the minus strand of VNJW01004216.1, from coordinate 24,642 downwards.
CATAAAGTATGCAATCAAATTGTAGACACCATATAGAATTGATACAGAGAATACAGAATATATACAAATATATAGAGATTACTATGGGGCATGCCAAAGAAATCACTTTTTTTAAATCACTTTAAACAATGTCTAAGAGTGTGCATTAGTCGATGTGTCGATAAGCCTTGCCTGAACTACCTACCAAACTAGTTCGAGTGACCCTATAGCAGTGATGCCCACACAAATACAATGACATGTGACTTGCATTTGTGTGCGTAAGAGAAAAACGAAGTTGGCTTCGCGCGAGACGTTGCGGTTGCCAGAGCAGTGCAAAGCATTAAATTTTAATCACTCCACTCGACCTCTCTCTCTTCTCTGCTGCTGCTGCTCACGTCACGTTCACACTGTCTGTGTAGCGACAGAGAACCGGCAGAGTTTTTACCAACCACATGTGGCGGGGGCTTGGGCATCACTACCCTATAGTAAACGAACGCCGAACCACAAAGTAAATTTGAATTTTCGAAGTTGTTGTCAGATTTGCCTTTGTGGAGCGTTGGGTAGTGTGCTGGACTATGAATCTGATGGTCCCGAGTTCGATTCCGAGCCATAAGAATTGTGTTTATAAATGTTGTGAGTGTATTCGTAATATAATTTATATATAATAAAAAGATCCATTTAACTTTAACATATTTATAAAATATGTTTATAAATACAACTAATTTAAAACCAACATTTTTTTTTTTTAATAATTAGTAATTTCAAATATATCATGAAAATTGATATGGACCTGAATCCAATAGAAATTGGTCCGAAAGTATGCTACAAAAGACCTATCTTTTTTTTGTACAATTTCTCCTATGTAATACCATTATGATTAGTTTTAAATATTATGGTGCTCCCAGCAAATAACTCACCTTAAACTTTCCCTCGTCCAAATTAATGACACGGATCTCTCGTCGACAGAGAACTGCCGCCTCGTAGCTGCCCACGGGACACATGGCTGTTGGCTGCTGGATGCCCTGCAGCTCCCGGATGCGGCAGCAGTTCTTCACGTCCCAAATACAGATCTCAGCTCGTTCCGTGCAGAGGGAGGCGACGTAGCAGCCGGGCTGGGGCAGATTCATCAGGACATCGTAGCCCTTGACGGTGGAAGTCGCAGTGGGGGTAGCTTCGCCCTCGCCATTGTTGGCATCGGCGTCTGGCGCCGGAGCTTCATCGGCCCGATTGCCATTCTCTGCATCCAGGTCAGCGTTGAGAATCTCGAGGAAGGCGAACTCGAGCTCGTTGGTGCACTCCCACCACGAGCGTATCTTTTCGTCATCCTTGAGCTCCGGCGAGTCCCTGAAGCTCGTCTTCAGGTAGTACTTCATCAGCGTGTAGAACTGCTGCCCGTCGTAGCTCAGCTCGTGCAGATACTGCTCGAGGAATCGCTTGAGGAAGTGGATGTGGACATATTGGGAGGTGGAATCATCGCCGCCGGACCTGGCCAGCCAGACGGCCTGCAGGATGTCGTGCAGCAGGTGATCCGGCCCGGTGGCATGCACCTTGTTGGCAATCCACTGCAGATCGGTAAAGTAAAAGCAGTTGAAGAGTATGTCGATCTTGTGCGGCGCCGGCTTGTCCTCGATCACGGCACAGAAGTGATGATAAGGCAGTTTTAAGTACTTTTGGTAATTGTAGCTGCATGGGAGAAACGTCCAGTGATTTTCAGGGATTCCAAATTCAGTGGTAAAGAGAATACTCACGTGTTGACACCCTGGCTACCCTTGAACTCGCTGTCCTGCCGATCGAAGTAGTCCCGCAGCGCTTCATGTACCAGCCACTGCTTCTGCGCGTACCTCGCCAGGACGGCTCGTCCAAAGCTTCTGTCTGCTATCCTAATATTCTTAAGACCTAGTAGCATTGGTCCCATCAGCCAGCAGAACTTTGACCAGATCTTAAAGGCGACCTGCGCCTCCAGCTGCGTCATCTTCTGGAAAACGCCCAGGCAGTCGCTCTCGCGGATGCCCCACGGCGATAGCCGTACGATCAGCAGCAGCAGCTCCACCTGGTCGGTGGCGAACTTGGACTCCAGCACCTGCAGTATCCGTCCGGAGATGTCACCGATCTCGCTGATCGGCTGCGCCACATGTCCCAGCCAGGCGAGCCACCACAGCGACTTGGCATGGTAGGGTGTCTTGCCGTGCAGCGTCTTCCACTCGTCGGGCAGCTTGAGCGCCCCGTTGGCGGCGTAGAAGTCGCCGCCGCCGGAGCTGAGGATGTCGTGCCACTGGCGCTCCGTGAACTGGCGGACGCGCAGGAAACAGCGCTGTGGTATGCCCAGTTGCGCCAGCGCGGCGAGCATATCAAAGCCGTCTCCTCCTCCAGCCCCTGTGCCTTCCGCCCCGTCCTCGCTCTCCTCGGCCAGCTCGCTGACGGTGAGGATGAGCTTGGCGCTGCCCAGCTGCAGGGGCAGCCAGTCAAGCGCTTCGTCCCGCTGCAGCTCGTCCACACCGTCAATGATCAGGACGAAGAAGCGCTGCTGCCGATCCAGGATCTCGCGTATCACACCGGCGTAGGCCTCCAATGTCTGCTTGGGTGCGGGGGTATAAAGGCATTAGTATATTCTCAAGGTAGTTCCTGCAGGGGATTTCACTTACATGCGGCACTTGGCATTGATGACCCGTCTCCAGCACCGACATTTGGTTGGCCATTGAACCCAGCAACGAGGTGAGATCCGAGGACCGGGCACTGAGATTGGCATATCTAGACGATGGGAAGCAGTACTAGTTTAGTGAACACTTAATAAATAGGAAAGCTACAGTCGAGTGTGACCGACTGTGAGATACCCGGTACCCAAAGCCTTGTGGGTAAAATTAAACAGCACATGGCCTTGGAAAAAAAAATGTTGACAAATTAAGACAAATGTTGCTAAAAGCAACAACACCGAACAAAGTCAAATGTTGCTTGGGACATGTTGAGCGACACGTATGTGCGCTCCCAACATAGAAAAAGAAGATGCATACTCAGAAACTTTATCGTTTAATAACTTCGAGGTTTATCATCCGATTTTACCTAAACTTTCAGAAAACATCTGCGAATGCCTACTTGTTTATTTTATCAAGTTACTTTAAGACGAAAATCACGACTATACATTATATAACGATTTTTATGATTTTGGGCGGCGGAAGTGGGCATTGCAAAATTTTAAAACAAACTTAATCTGCATGCAACAGATTCCAATGTTGTCATTAAATTTAGTGGCTCTAGTTCTTATAGTCTCTGAGATGTGTTTACCAACACGGACAGGGTGACAGACAGACGGACGGACAGACGGACATGGCTAAATCGACTCTGCTGGTGTTGCTGATCAAGAATTTATATACTTTATGCCATAAAGTTTATGGGGTCGGAGATGCCTCCTTCCGCCCGTTACATACATTCTCGGCAGGCACTAACTTATAAAACCCTTGTATCCTATGGGTACCGGGTATAAAAATTTTAAAAAATCTCCAAATAGTACCTAAGTATGAGCTGTGCCTCCGGTTTCCAGCGGTGCACGTTCTCCATGATCTTTGACACCAGGACGCTCTTGCCGCTGCCCCTGGCGCCGGACACGACCAGGGGCTGGACGGTGCTGTCCCGGATGTAGCGCTTCACGTCGTTCATGATGTCGAAGTTGGCCGAGTTCTGGGCGAGCAGCTTTGAGTAGTGGCCCACCAGCTGCAGTTCCTCGAGCAGCACCCGGTCCACGCCCAGCGTGTTGTAGGGAATGCTGCTCTTCAGCTGGTGCTCCTCGAAGATCCCGGCCATCGCCTTGTCCAGCAGGCTCTCGATCACCGCCGACAGCTCCTCGTCCAGGATGCTCATCGTGGGCAGCAGCCGGATGAGATTCTTCTCGCACAGCTGGCTCTTGAGCTTCGAGTAGACGCGGCTGATCCGGCGCTGCACCTCCAGTTCCAGCGGGCTGCTGTTCTCCGGCGCCCGCGCCATCTGACCGGTCTGGATCCAGATGCAGCGCTTGGCCAGCTCCTGGCTCATGAGCACGGTGTTGTTGATTTCCTGCTCCACCACGGTGGTCAGATAAGAGTCCTTGACGTCCTCCGAGAAGAGGCGCAGCAGCACGGCCAGCAGCTCGTTCAGCTCCCCGTTCGCCTGGCCGGAGTAGGGGTCCACCTGCTGGGCGTGGAGGCGGTGGCACATCGGCTGGTACGAGTTGTCAATGGTGTACCACTTCTCCAGCAGCAGACGCTCTGCCTCGCTGGCGGTGCCCAGCACCGAGGTGAAGTCCTGGCTCTCGATGGTCAGCGGCAGCATCGGAGTGCCCAGCGTGGCGCCCAGGAACAGCACGGGCACGATGTACGCTCCGGCCGAGTGGCGCGTGATCTCGCACAGACAGTTGGCCGCCTCCTCGTGCCCGCCCTGCGCCTCCAGCGGCGTCTGGGTCCAACGCTTCACCTCCTGCAGGCGGGAAAAGTCCTTCTTGGCGTTGCCGTTACCCGGATCCGTCTCGGGTTCGCTGTCGTGGACATCGGAGATGATGAAGTCGAAGCCCCGGCTTTGGCACTTGCTCTTGAAGTGTTTGTACAAACTGTGGACAACGCGCTTGTGCTTCTTGTACTCGGTGCTGTTGTCGGCCAGGATGTACACCACGATCTTCTTGTCCCGCTCGATCTTGCGGCCAGGCGGCGGCTTGCCCTGCAGCACACTCAGGTTCCCGGCCGCGGGATTGGCATTGGCCACATCACTGGGCGCCTGCGCCCCCTGCGGTGTGGTGGTACTCGAATCTGTTGGTATAGATTTAAAGCTTAGACCTCCCTACTCCTTGCAGCACATATATGTTACTTACCCTTGTCTGCTCCACTGGTCTTTCCCAGTGCCGTCGGTGGCTGATGGTTTTGATGGTTCTGCAGCTGATTGCCATTGGCCTCCGGCACAGGAGTGACATCCGGCAGCGCCTCAACAGCTGCCAGGGGAGCGCGCTTCTCGTCGCCGGCATTGGACTCGGAGGCGATCAGGTCCTTCTTGTCCGCCTCTTGGTAAGGAGGTGAGCTGCAATCACAACGAAATCAGTTTACTTCCAGGTATGGTTTTTCTGGGTTTCCCCAGCACTCACTCATCGGACTTCTCGGAGGCACTGTCCTTGTCCTTCTTTTTCTTCTGGCCGGAACTGCACACGTTGCCCATGGCGCTCCTTCACTCGATTTCCACGTCTTTAAATTACAATTGACTATTGATGTCCTGTAATCGAGTATGCCAGAGATCTGATTAATTAGCGATACAATTTCAAGGACTTAAAATATAGCTACACTGAAAACTTTTTGTAGAAAAAGGAGTATACATTTTTCCCAAATAAAATCAACAGTTTCTCAATTTACGATTTCATTTGTCGAGTGCAGAAACGGACAAAATAACTAGTAAGTAACGTTAGTCCTTAACCGGGCATTAAGAATTCGTCACTTGGGAATTTTTAAAATGTATCTCAAAACTTAACACATAAGAAAGCACTGTTAAGGCCTCACAGCTGTTACAGGATATCTCAGATCCTATTATCGATTTATGGGCACTGCAAGAACTCGAAATTCCCACTGGAAGCACTTTAAAAAGATTTTCCCTTAATAACACTTAATTCTTGCTAATTGTCTCGTAATCATGTCGATAAATATTTGATAAATTCCCGATGTAATTTTTTCCACAACAGGTCAATGACAAAAACAAAGTGCTCGGGGAAACGGAACACATCCTGGGAAAGGGCCACAGCGAGAGGAGAGAAAGGGAGAGCGCCCGAGAGAGAGAGAGAGAGCGAGCGAGAAAAGCTCTGCGGAGCGAACGCATGCTCGCTGCTGGAACTTTTATAGAGATTTTCTGCGTTTGAATTGGCATTGGCGTTAATCAAGTGGTCCGAGTGAACTGAACTGGCCGGGTGGTGGGTGGCTAGGTGGTTGGATGCCTGGTGGGTGGTGGGTGGTGGGTGGTGGGTTCCGATGGGTCTGGGTCTGGGTCTCGTCTCGGATTTATTGCGGGCAATGCGCTTGGCTGGATTTTTGTGTACACGCTTGAAAATTGTTGACGCGCGAGACCTCTCCCTCTCCCTTTCCCTCGGCCTCTTGCATCTTGCATCCCTTTCTGGCAGCCATCGAAATCGCTATAGATGCTAAATACGAGTATTCCTTTAGTTAAGTATTTATTGGATATCAAAATATTTTCAATCGCCCCCAAATCGCGCACATACACACACTTTTCGTCTTTCGCGTCCAATTTTGATTTCGTTGTGGTGGGTGGCGGGGGGTAAAGGAAAAGCGCTAAAAATAAATCCCACTATATACCGAGTATATATGCTTTTGAATCGCGCAGTTCTTCGACATTTTGTCGCAGCGCAGGAATTTCGAAAATGTTCAATATCAATTAATTTGGTATCGAAAATTAAGTACGCTATTTTCGCTCGGCTCGCGGAAGAGAACCGCAGATGCCACATTTACAGCGCATTCACACATACGCTGCTCGCAGTGTGTATGCCTCGTTTCGTTTCGTTTCGAGTTGGTTGTATTTTTGATTCACATTTTAATACACAATTTTGCTGGCACACTTACTTTTCTTTACGCGCTTTTCATAGGCGCCCCCGATCCCAATCCCAGTCCCAGTCCCGACCCCTCACCCGTAACCCGTACTCCCGCTAGCGAACCGAATCTAAAACATTTTCCACCCACTGCACTTGCACTTTGCTCAATTAATTGCTTAATCAAATTGTTTGTTACACACTCGTCGCGAAGACATTTCGTCCGGAAAAGTGTATATTTTGTGTGCGCTCGGTTCTCTATCTTTTTATTGGCTGCGCGCCTCGTTTTCCCAGCAGCTTTTCCTTTTCCCGCAGCTGTGCGTGCGATGTCGTCGTGCTCGGCGCTGTGCGTTTTCACCGCTTCTGATTCCGTCCGCCGAGCGTTGGAAAATCGCTCTCGCCAGCGAGTGCGTGAAGCGAAAGCTTCGCAGGAGCTTTCCGCCGCCCGCCGCTGCCGGCAGCTTTCCTGCTAGGGCTGCAATCCGTTTGAATTTAACGAGCACATTACCGTTATGCGAAGCTTAAAAATACAAAAGAAGGCTTAGTGCAAACATATATGTTAACTAAACAAATAAGTATAAATTTATGGCTTTTTCATAACGCCAACTGAATTTGTGTTTATGCAAAAATCGTCCAAAAGTATACAATCAAATATTTTACTCTCGTTATTAATTTCTGGGTTTATCGGGGATCGCATCGAATTACTCGTGTTTTAAATCTTTTAAAAGGTTGCCCAAAACTGTGCTAAACGATTTCAAGACTAGCACCTTCGTAGTATAATTCCTATATATTTAAAATAAATACATCTATTTACATATGTATGTGTTACTTTTTAAGAAGTTTTTTGTTTTGTTTGTGACTAAAGTTAAAATAAAAAGTATTTTAAATATATCAACAATCATTGTACTCGTACTCTAATTAAAATAAGTTCGCGTGCAACAGCGATTCAAATTAAAAAAAAAAAAGTACTCAATATTTCTGAGTCATACAAAGTACATTATCAAGAAATATCAATATGTACAATTTTAAAATAAACTGCATCTAATGGCTGTAACGATTGGCTGAAATCGGGGTTTGAACTGGCTTTCGAGAAAGTAACTTCTGTCTATGTCGCGTAAAAATGGCTTAATTTTGGTGATTATCTTAAAAACGAAGTATCTCCCGAAATTAATCTTAAAAAAATATTTCACTATACAAGAGATATAGGTTTCGCTTTTTTTCAGAATAAAATAATATTTTGGCACATGTTTTTATTCAGTTTGTATTCTATTTAAATTAAAAAGGTATGATCGTGCTACTTTCTAGCTTTTATCTATTTAAAAATACAAATTATTTACGACTTTTGGATTTCTTTTAGGTGTTTACTTACTAAGATAATGAACTCTAATTGTTGGGAGAAAGAAAAGTATCGACTAAAAGTTAGCTACATTCTGTAAAAGCATTGTAGCAAAACCATCAAAATGTAAAAAATCAGGGATGCCACAGAGATCATTTAAAAAGTGTCTAAAAGTATATGTATCAGTGTAGACTTTTGTTTTTTGTTTCGATATACAATTTTTGTTCTCCAGCTTTACATTAAATGGTTTCCCAAAATAATTAAACGCTTTCAAATATTAGTTACATATAAATAGGTCAAGGGCAAGACCCTTTACAAACGATCAAACTAAGGCGCTTTATAATAAATTACATACTTTTCTAAATAAAATGCCCAAGAACCTTTTGCTTTTCGCCAGAACCGTGCTTTGTACTCTCTCCCTTTCCATTTGAAAGACCAACCACCAATCGGAGCTGTCAAAATGGGTGCTGCTCGCTTGATCTGTCAAAGTGGCAGAAGTGAAAAGGGCGAAAGCAGCTGGACTGGCTGCATTCCGTTTCCTTAGCTCACAGTGAGAAGTCTCGGGACGCGGAACTCTGGCCTTGGAGAACCGAAAAAGTTTGCAATAAATTGGCTTTTACGAGGAATTCCCAAATCAACAGCTGAAATGCTGTAAAGCTGAGGCAGTTCTGCGAAAAAGGAAATCCCAACTAAATAATATCAAAATGAATCGGTTGCTGCTACAGTGTCTGGTGACCACCATTCTGGTCTACAAAGGTACACTTATTGGTAATACCGGGGCGAAAACTGGGCTGAGAACCTGGCATTCCAGCATCCACTGCTCAATAGGATAAAGTATCTTCCGGGGAACCCGAGAATTATCCAAGATTTTGTTGGGAGTTCTCGAAATTGCCAAGATGAAAAATGTATATGCTGCTGGGATTATGGTTATATAAGCTTGGGGCCAGTGCGCAGGCTCCAAAAGAGTCTGGCACCAAGCCATCTGACATCTGGACCAGGCATCGGGGGAAATAGGTCAATGTTTTTGCCAGCACGCGAGGCACGCGGAGCAAAACAGACGCGAATCCGTAACCAAAACAGAAGCCCCAATAAGGGGTGGCTTCTGTTTGTTTTCCTAGATGACTAACAGCTGTGTCCTTGCTGATTTCAGTGACATCCGTGCCCACCAGCACAACGAGCACCAGCCTGCAGACCACCTCGGAGATACCGCAGCAGGACGATGACGACGACGACTGGGAGGAGGATGACGACTCGCTGGAATCGGACGACGATGGACGCGTCTACAAGAATCCCCGCAACTCGCCCTCGTCCGAATGTCCGCGGGACGAGGAGCAGGCCACGCTGCTCGGCCAGAAATGCCTGAGGAAGTGCTCCTCCGACGAGGACTGCAAGAGCAAGAAGAAAAAGTGCTTATGCGACGGCGTCTGCGGCAACTCCTGCATCAAGCCGGGTAAGTCCAAGTCCCGTCCTTTAATTAAGTAAATAGTTTTATGATTAAATTATTGATTATGATACCTTCTCCCCCAGATCGTGAGTGTCCAGAGCTGGCGCAACCCAGCTTGGGTCAGGTCACCGTGGCTGGACGGCACTTTGGAGCGCGGGCCTCGTACGCCTGTCCCCATGACTACCACGTGGTGGGTCTGCAGAGTCGTCTCTGCCAGGCGGATGGTAACTGGGCCGGTGCCGAGCCAGCCTGCAAGCAGAACAGTAAGTGAAGTCTCCATGAAACCAGCTGCTAAAAGTCCACTAAACCATATGAGATCCTTTCCAGTTTACTGCCTGAAGCCGCCGCAGATCGAGCATGCCCGGAACTCAGCGCTGCCGGAGCAGGAGACCTTCGACCTGGACTCCACGGTGCAGTATCACTGCCACACCGGCTACGTGACCAATGGCTTTCCGCGGGCCAAGTGCCTGGCCATCGACAACCAGGCCAGTTGGTACGGACCCGACATACAGTGCGAACGTGAGTGGTGATGCTGGGGGATCTTAAGGGAACAGCTCTAATTTCTCCTGTTTGAGATCACAGCTCGATCCTGTGGCCAGCCGCCGGATCCGGCCTACGGATGGCATGCCGGCGAGTGCTACACCTACGGATGCAAGATCACCTACAACTGCGGAACGGGCTACGAGCTGGTGGGCAAGCACGAGCGCTACTGCCAGTCGGACGGCTCCTGGACGCCCAAGGAGCTGCCCACCTGTGTCTGTGAGTATTGCGGTGATGCGTGTAGAGCTTGTAACCGAACCTCTGACCTTTCGAAGCGGATAGCGCAAACGTAACCACCACCCAAGCGACCATTTGAGTTGCCAACTAATTAGAGCTGGCGAGGGCACAGATCCGAATCCGAAATCTGAAATCTAAAAACTTTGGTCAGGGCCTCCGCTCCTGTTAACCACACACACTCTCTCTCTCTCTGATACGATATGATCTAGCGTTACCCATAGATTGTTCAAATTTTATGCAATATGCAATACATTGTTGTTGTTGTTGGCCTATAAATGTTACCAGATTGAATGAATAAATAAAAGTTACCGCAAATCTTGAGCAAAAAATTGAATTTGAAATTGAATCAAAAATCGAAACTCAGAACCGAAGTTGTTTTATTTGGTGGATCTCGGAGATTTGTGGTAACTTTTAGCCCAGACCCATTGCTAACACTGCCTTCTCCCGCTCCCCTCCGCAGTGGTCACCTCGGTGGTGTGTCCCACGCCGGAGAACCCCAAGAACGGCAAGGCCACCTACACCACGCTGGCCTACAACTCGGTGGTGAGCTACGAGTGTCGCTACGGCTACACCCTCGTCGGCGAGAGCTCCAGTCGCTGCGGAGCGGATCGCAAGTGGAGCGGCACCCTGCCCACCTGCAAGGGTAAAAAAATATATAAAAAATATAAATAAATATATAAATTATACCTCCCCTGGCAGAGATCAACTGCGGCCATCCCGGAGTGCTCTACAACGGCTGGATCGAGAACATCGAGGCGGGCACCGGGCTGGGGGCCAGCATCATCTTCCGCTGCCAGCCGGAGATGATGATCAACGGCCTGGGCTCGAGCGTCTGCCAGATCGACGGGCGGTGGCGCAACACGCTGCCCGAGTGCCTGGCGCCGTGCGTGGTGCCCACCATCTCGCAGGGCAACGTCTATCCCATCGAGATAACCACCGACGAGAACGGGACGACGATCATCCATCCGCCGACGACCACCACGCAATCGCCCACGCAGACCCAGAGCCTGGGCGGGGTGGAGAAGGTGAAGCACGGCACGGCGCTGGAGGTGAAGTGCGACGAGAACTACGAGTTCCCGGTCTCGCTGCTCAGTCCGCCCACCTGCAACAACGGCACCTGGAGCATCATTCCGCGCTGCATCCCGGCCAGGTGCAAGAGCATGCCGCGTCCCCCCAAGCACGGCATGGTGATGGCCCCGAAGACGGAGCACGGCATGAAGGCGCGCTTCAAGTGCAAGGATGGCTTCAAGCTGGTCAGTCCCGAGGGCAAGGACATCACCGATCCGCACGACTATGTGCTCACCTGCTCCTTCGGCAACTGGACGGGGGAGACGCCCAAGTGCGACGAGGTCTTCTGCTCCTTCCCGGGCTACATACCCAACGGCAAGGTCCTGCTCGTGGGCAACATGGGACTCTACGACTACCGGCCGTATGTGAAGAAGATCGTCAACAACAAGCAGATCATGTACGACTGCGACAAGGGCTACGTCCTAGAGGTCGGTCCGCCTGGCGCCACCTGTGTGGGCGGCAAGTGGCGTCCCCTAGATCTCCCCCAGTGCCTGCTGGGTCAGCATCCTCGTCTCCGCTGGAATCGCCGCAGACGCCGCTCCCTGCAGATACGTCAGCTGAGATCCATGTATCTTCTGCGTCGTCAGCGACAGCTCCAAAGGGAACTGGTCGAGAATCAAAAGTATCTTCAAGCAGGTAAGCCAGGAACGGGTCCTTCCTGATGAGGTTTCAATTACCTAATGTATCTTGACAGTAAATGCTGCTCCCCGGGAGGCGGATCATCGCGTCAAGCGCAGCGCCAGTCCTTATCCTAGCCCGCATCCATCCGATCAAGACCTGGCAGCCTCCAAGTATCTACAGAAGCTTAGGGAGCGCTACCAGCGATATGTGCGCAAAATGCTGGGCCACGACAGGATCTACGAGAAGCTGCACATCCAGGACGCCAGGGGTCACAACCTCAACGCTCACGACTTGCGTGGCAAGTCCAACCTCAGGGACTTCGAGTTCGGCAACAATTACCGCGGTGCTGGCGGTGCCGGTGCTGGGGGCGGGGTGGTGCCGCTGCCCAACATCAACCAGGTCTCGCGAAATCACGTGGGTCATGTGGATCGCAGTGCCAATGATGCGCCGCTGGGGAACGGTTCGCCGCCGGAAACAGCGCGCAGCTACCATGTGAACGCCACCAGATCCTACATAGAACACCTGAAGTCGCAAATTGTCCGCCGGAGGCGCAAGCGCAGTTCCAGCATCGGACAGGCAACGCCTACATCGGTGTCCACGCCGGATGGGGATGTGGACAGCAGTGACGGCGGAGAGGCTGGAAAGGGAGGAAGTGGCAAGCGGCTGCGCGGTCCCTGCGAGGATCTGGACTGGGACTCCTTCGGCAACGTGACCACAGTGCGTCCGGGCAAGGCTCCTGGCCGAAATGCCGTGGGCATCATGCTGCAGCTGGAGTGCAACGCAGGCTTCAAGCTCAATATCAAGGGCGAGAATGCCACGGCGCGCTGCATCCGGGGAATCTGGAAGCCGGAGACGCCCAAGTGTCTGTCCGCGCCGTGCCTGGTGCCCGCCGTGGAGCATGGCCAGTACTACAAGGTGGAGTCGCACACGAAGCAGCTCAGCGACAAGCCCTCGCTGCCGCCGGTCTCCACCTACGAGGAGATCCAGTCCAACGAGTTCATCACTCTGGAGTGCGAGGAAGGGTTCAACATACAGGTAGGGGTTGGGTTCAAAGTTCATAGTTTTTCCACATTAAACCATCTTCTTAATCTTTTAGGGTTCGGCTCAGCTGCGATGTGCCCATGGATCCTGGTCGGTGAACGCTTTTTCGGAGTGCACCTCTGTGCCCTGCACGCTGCCCAACATTCCAGGCGTTATTTACGATGTAAGATTCAGATATCTCAGCCAGCTATGGCCCACTCATTATTCCATTCTATATATCACAGGGAGGCTATCGAGCTGGACTAACCATTGGCCATGGGAGCACCGTAAACGTTCGATGTGAAACCTCCACGAATGCCAATCCCATTGAAATGTCCTGCCACAAGGGCGTCCTCACTCCACCCAGTATTCCGTGTGAATCAGGACTGCGGAAATCCCGCGAGGAACTGGAGCATACCACGGCCGCCCCACATTCCAATTCCAAGGTGGAGCACAACGAACTGGACAACGATCACGACCATCACGAGAACGGCACGGATGAGCACGACGACATGAAGATGTGCGGACCCCCAAGTCTTACGGATGGCGCCCTGGTCTACAAGTGAGTGATGGACTTGGTTGCCAAGAGTTCTTCTTAGTCCTTGAATATCCGAAGGAACCCCGAGCATCCGGAGTTGGACGGGGCCTATGAGAGTGGCACAGAGATCTTCTTCAACTGCATTCCAAACGCGGCCGGGGATCGGCAGACATGGCGCATCATCTGCGACAACGGACTGTGGATTGGACGATCCTACAATTGCGGTGAGTTGGTGATACAATGTTATTCTAGTTCCTGGAATTATTTCGTAATTCTACCCAGAAAACGGAACGTGTGTGTTTAGAAACAACGAAGCCAATGTGGTCAGTTTCTACAATGACCTAGAGATCCGTGAAGATGTTGTGGACTTTCCGCCAGGAGCTACCATCATATCCAGGTGAGTTTTGGGCAGTCAACCAACCAATCCCTTGAGAGACCTTTTAGTCTGCATACCTTCCCAGGTGCGTCGACATTGGCAAGTTCTCGATGATGGGCAGCCACGAGAGGACCTGCATCCACTCGGAGTGGACCAACACCAAGCCCGTGTGCTCGGGTCTCAACCAGGAGAACGACTATGCCAGTGGGTATTCCCTAAAAGTTGATCCATTGAGCTAACTAATCATCAAATAATTCCCAATGCAGTGGAGAAGGCGCCCACCATTCTGTTCCGCCACCAGAACGGACCCATCGCCCAGAGTAACGACGGCAAGCTGATCGTTTATCCGGGCACCACTCTGCACATGGAGTGCCTGTGGATGCGGCGCTTCGGCAATCCCAAGTGGAACGTCAGTCACACGCACAAGTGGGTATCGGGGGTTTAGGTGGCGACATTGGGCCCTTTCTCTTTATACAATTCCCAGTTACCTTTCAGCAAGAAGTATGTTGGAAATCCTTATTAATGCCTCTCGATTTATAGAATAACTTGGGCCAAGGCTCTCTTAATTCCTTTTAAAGATATTCTAGATATATAGATCACATAAATATAAGGACCAAGAAGAGGACTCCTCGACTCCGATGTAGCTGACCCTTCTAATACAGATCCGTGTGTCTTGCAGGAACTACACGGAGGGCTGGGTGACGGAGGCGGACGAGGGACGCGACTCGACGCTGGAGTACCGCCTGAGCATCATTGATGCGGCCAGCGACGACACCGGCTTTTACTCGTGCATGACGCCGGCGCGGCACGAGCACACCGTGGAGGTGGTGGTGCGGGAGATCAACTGCCCGGAGATCCCGATGAGGCGGGGATTGATCGTGAACACGAACGATACCAAGCTGAGCACGCGGGCGCTGTTGTCCTGCGCCAACGGCAACTCGTTGATTGGCGCCTCGGAGCTGTTCTGCCTGCCGAGTGGCAATTGGAGCGCACCGTTGCCGGTTTGCGAGAGCGTCGAGTGCGGCGACATCCCGCTGGGGAACAACGCGAGCTCGCCGCGCGTCTCCGTGCTGTCGCGCGAGGTGGGCGGCCGGGCGGCCTTCTCGTGCGCCTCCGGGTATGGGCTGCGCGGCCCCTCGGAGGCCATCTGTAATCCGACGGGCGAATGGTCAGCGCCGCTGCCCACCTGCGTAGAGGTGCAGTGCGACAACCCGGGGGCGCCGCAAAACGGTTACGCCCAGGGCTCGGCACCTTACCGTGCCGGCGATGTGGTCCAGTTCAATTGCAACCCGGAGTACATGATGCAGGGCCAGCCAATCATTGCCTGCCAGGATAACGGGCGCTGGTCTGGGGGCCTCCCCAAATGCGTGCAGGCCTGCTCCTACCCGGGCACCGTCATCAGCGGCCGGATGTCCTCCGTCAAGTTCTACTACGCGATCGGCGAGAGCATCACTTTCACCTGCGACGCCGGCCTCGATCTGCGCGGCTCCAAGGTGCTCAAGTGCCTCAAGAACGGCAAGTGGTCCAATGCAATTCCCACTTGCGTTGCCAACGACGGCCCGGCGCCCGGATCCGTCGGCTCGACCAAGCACCTGTCCACCACCATGGGCTAAGGCCACGAGGCCGGGTCCTCTCCAGCCTCTCCAGCCGGATGTCCGTATAAGACGACGAAATCTGACAACGATCGACGGCCGGGCTAATGCTTTGCACCAGAGTGATACTAATACATATTACGTACATACTAACTAATGCACATTCAAGGCGCCCAGTCACGCGTATACTTACTAATACCGACATTCTTGCGATTCAATTGTAACTCTAACTGTAACTATAACGATAACTATAACTATAACTTTAATTGTAGCCGTATCTCACGGACATCATTTTAATTTGAAATACAAGTAAATGTTCGTCGAATAAACACTTACATCGGAGGCCATAATTATTCTTAGCAGCAGCAGCAGCAGCGAAAAGAGACGCCCTATGAAGGAGTGCTTCCGGATTTGACGTTTTAGGAACAATTTAGCTAGCTAGGGGAAGCTAAACTATTAGCATTACTAGGGTAAACTTTATAGGTTTTTCGGATTTGGACAGAGCTCGTATGTCAGCTTTATGATAAATTTGTTAGATTTTCATTTCTTTTCTAACTTTAATAAGTAACTACTTATATCTTGCGTTTATCCAAAATTTAATTCGACCAAAATGTATCGACTTGTAAAGACCCATTTCCAGACTGCAAGGGTATACAAACTTTGGCTTATCAAAGTTAGCTTCCTTTGCAGATGTAATTGCTCTTGCTATAGGAAGAGCAATCGCCATATATGTATTTTTATTTCTTTTCTAACTTTAATAAGTAACTACTTATATCTTGCGTTTATCCAAAATTTAATTTGACCAAAATGTATCGACTTGTAAAGACCCATTTCCAGACTGCAAGGGTATACAAACTTTGGCTTATCAAAGTTAGCTTCCTTTCTTGTTGTAATTGGTCTTGCTATAGGAAGAGCAATCGCCATATATGTATGTACATACATATGTACATGTACCGCAAATACTAATACCTCCACAATCATATCAACAAGTGCGGAGCTCCCCAAGTTAGTGGGAGCGAAAAGACTACTGAGTGTGTGGATTAACCCTTAGATGGTGGAGTTTTAAGTTGCGTGTTATAATAAGATGAGTTAAGGTTTTTTTTTTATAATTACATTTGTTTTACATTTGAGATTGAAATGAGGCGTTTATTTTTTTGCTTTAGTTTTTTTGTTTAAGTTCTTAATCCTAAAATATATCACCTATATGTATATTTAAATATTTTGTATTGCTAAATTTATTTTACCATTTTCGACAGATCTTATCAAAGTTTCTTTGACATTTTTTTTATTTAGTTAAAACATTTAATTTAAATTTACCACCAATCAAGTTTTTACGACATTGCAGAATGTAATTTTTGCATAAGGGTTAATGCCGGAAAAAAATTCAAAGATGGATGGAAGAAGGGAAAAAAAACGGTGTCAAGAAAATAAGAACTATGGTTTAGCCTTCTGAATACCCTTTTTAAAAAGTTCTGAGATATTTATTTCTAAGATTATATATAAATAATTTTTGTTTTTTTAATGTTGACATTTTGGCAAAAGTTGCTACAGACAACGCATAAATGAATAAATGTTCAGGTTTGATTATCTGCCTTATGTGGCTCTAATTACAAGGTTTTGTTATGGTCGGGTATACCCTGGCTAACGCCAGGCATAATTTTCGGGTCTCGGTTTCTTTTCTCTTCTCTCCATTCCCTTTGCATTTGAATTCGACTGCAGCTGCGATAAAAATGGAGAAACGTCGATGTTTCCGGTTGTTTTCATAAAAACATCAATGTTTCAAGAAAAATGAATTTATTTTTGCATTAAAATAAATTTGAAATTGCCTTTAAATTAAACGGTTTTATGGATCATTTTTAAGCAAAAAGACAAATTTTTTATTCGTAAAATCAAATTAACACAACTTTAATGAGATTAAAATAAAAAAACTTAATTTTATAAGTTTAAGTATTGAGTATTTTTGAGTATTGTGCTACGCACAGTGGGACCATTTGAGTTTTTGCGTTGCATAACTTTTGAACCAAGAGTAATTTAAGTGGCAATTGATATTAAAAACGTCTTTTAACAAGGTGCTACCATTTTTTTTTTTTATTTGTTATGATTTATTAAAGTCAAAATTTGTAAATATTATAGAAAAATCACGTTTATTTTAAAGGTAATTATATTAGAACATTTATTATATAAAATTATATTATAAGAAGTGGAATATATGCAATTGGTTTTTTTCGTATTTACACTGCTGCACTGTGAAAAATAGTTGGGCCTATTTTTTCAGCATTCAGTAAAAAAATAAAAGAATAATTAAAAATTTAAAATATGAAATTAAATATAGTATATATTTATTTTGATAAGAATTATTTTATTTATTTTTATTATCAAAATTATTAAAAATATATATTAAAATTAATACATTATTTTTATTCTCTTTCAAGATGGCCTTTAACAAGTTATGCAAAAAGCAGCCGTTCTGCGGTGATGCTGGAACCACCAGGAACCGAAGTTTGATGAGCAGGAGGACAATATGGTAACCCTTTTCCTCCTTGATCGACTGGAGGAAATAAAATCGCCGTTCTGCCTGCTCATCGACGAGCTGCATTACCACAGCAATAAATGCCTGGCGGTAATGGCAGCGAGCGTAGAAGGGAGCTTTAATCGCTTCGTGTTCTTAAGATGGGTGGGTAAAATAAATAAATATATTCTTATTTTCCATTTTAATATATATTGTTTTTAATTTCTTTACAGTATAAATCTGGGGGGGGCCCTTGCGGCCAAGAGGAAATCCAAAGCGCCTTTCAGACATGCCTGGATGCAATAGAGGCAAGTGGGAATAAATATTTCATCGGAGGAGTGGCTGACGGCAACTCCGCCAACGACAGACTACACATCCTATGCAACGCTGTAGTGTGGGACTACAGACACTTGGAGACAAAACTGGGGACCGAATTTGAACAAATAGACATGATACTTCGACATATTTACACATGGACGACTTTTACCCAGGACAATTACGGACGGACTTTCGCCCACTACTCCAGACCGATACGCCAGGACGAAGTGATGAGGTCGGAGACCAAAGACTTTTGCGGAAAACAATTAGTGAAATTGCAAGAGGTGTGCAGGCGCTATTTCAGCGTCTCTCAAGAGCCACTTCATCTATTTAACGTTAATAGTAATATATTAGAATGCGCTGGACTGAAACTGAACGCTTACGCAGACAAATACGGGAAATTAAACGGATACGATGACGAAGACAGACGACGGCTGTGGTTGCTGTCAGCCACATTGGAGGACTTAACGTTTCCTCCTCCTCCTCCCCCCGAGGATCCCCCAGAGGAGCAGCAGAACCCCCAGGATCCAGGTCCAGGTCCAAGTTCTGGCCCCCAAAGAACCAGACAACTAAGGGGAATACAAAGGAAGATGCCAATGTATAGGCGCCAATAGAAAATATATTGAAATATAAATTTAACCCAGTTTTGTATTATTTCATCATTTCAGCGTACAATGAAATTAATGAAATCCAATTTATGCCTAGAGTCACTACAGGCAAGTGGCAATAGGTATTGCATTGGAGGAGCGGCTAGCGGCCAGGACAATTACGTACGGACTTTCGCCCACTACTTCAGACTGATACGCCAGGACGAAGTAATGAGGACGGAGACCAAAGACTTGTATTAACAACAATAAGGGGAAAATACAACAAGTGTGCGGGCGCTATTTCAGCGTCTCTCAATAGCCACTTACTCTATTTAATGTAAACAATAATATATTAGAGACTGCTGGACTAAAACTTAACTATTACGCTGACACATACGGGGTGCAAAACGGGTATGGTGACGAAGACAAACAACGGCTGTGGTTGCTGTCAGCCGCAATGGAAAACGTCAAATTTCCACCTCTTCCTCCTTTTCCTCCCCGGGAGGATCCCCCAAAGGAGCCGCAGGAGCAGCAGGAGCCGCGTCCAGGTCCAGACAGACGGAGGAGGGGACTGAGGGGATGCAAAGGCACTTGCCCATGTATAGGCGGCAAAACTAGAAACAAAAGCAATGAAAACAATTAAATAAAAAAAAAAAAAATGTTGAATAAAATTAAACCCAGCTCGGAATCAGTTTTATCTATCATGTATTTATTTCAGCGTCGACTCTGCAAAACAAATCAAATTAATGAAATTATATTTTTAGACTTTATGGATCAGTACCTCTACCTTAGCTTCCCCAAGTCCATTACCTCATTTCTGTTGTAGAAGACCAGATTGGTCAGAGTACCCGCGTGCACCAGGTCCTCATCGCCAGAGACTTGCTTAGGGGCCTCCAGCGGCATGTGCCAATATACAGGAAACCTCCACGCCAAAATTAAAGAAAATGCAGATAGGATGAATTTAATTAAACAAGTCCCCGGCTGTAAGAATATACAAAAAAATACCGCTTTTGATTTCAAATGTATAAAGAAGAAAGAAAGCTTACTTCGGCAAGCCGAAGTTTATATACCCTTGCAGATAAAATAAAAAAATGCAAACAAGGAAGCTTATATATCGTTTTAGTCCGAAATCTTTAAAAACAACGAAAAGCGGCTAATTTTGACCGATCGTTCATATGTCAGCTATAAGTTATAGTGGTCCGACTTCAATGAAATTTTAGATGTATGGCTTTATTTAAATTAAAACGCCATTTACTAAATTTTATTCCGATATCTTTAAAAACAACAAAAATCAACTTTTCGAGCCGACCGAATACTTAAACCCAAACACACGGTCATACGCTTTCTGGTTATAAAACACCCTTAAAAATAATTGTTTTTTTTTTTTTTTTTTGTTTTGTTTTTTTTATACGTAAATTGGTGGATATCAGTATTATTTTTTATTGGCAAAAAAATAAAAAAACAAGACCTCGCGAACACACAAAAAACGGAAGTGGGATCTTGGCTGCATGTAAAGAAATGCAAAACTTCGCGAATTTTTTTTTTTTAGATTTTCACACTCTGGCAAACTGGGTTTCTTGGCCCCCAGGAAAGAGTTCCTCTATCTCAGAATCATCCTGATGTGACGGATCACGAATTCTTTGC
Source organism: Drosophila auraria (assembly GCA_008042615.1). Classification (NCBI taxonomy): domain Eukaryota; kingdom Metazoa; phylum Arthropoda; class Insecta; order Diptera; family Drosophilidae; genus Drosophila; species Drosophila auraria. The sequence goes on along the minus strand of VNJW01004216.1, from coordinate 4,295 downwards.
TCAGGCCCTCTACTAATTCTGCGTCTGCTTGAGAACTTAAAGCTCTGTATTCACTAATAACCTAATTGCATCAGCTTTTTTTAAGGGTCTAGTAGTATGGCCATGAAATCATGGTTATATTCTGCACTACCTCTGCTTCATAAAAAACACGTGGAAGGGACGTTACGATATTGCTTATCGGTATGGAAATATTAACTACAGCTCCATTATTGGCACTCTGACGCTCATGACCTAAGGAATTAATTTTCATAAAAGAAGGACGACAAAAAATTAGGCGATCTGAAAATTGTAGTCTTTTTGAAATCAATTTTTTTGACAACACCACACAACATATTCTGCACCAAACTCACAATTATTTTCAAAACAAAAAAAAAGCGAGTTAGTCTGGTAGTCGCGCCTGCTCAACAATTCTTCTAGTAAGGTTATTGCTAACTCCAAACAGCTCTTTCTCTAAAATTCGCGCGAATTGGCGAGTTTTGGGTTCTTTCGCTTGTCCTGTACTGTAAATTGTGTCTTTGATTTTGCCTATATATCGTATCAGCCTGCTGTTCACGCTACCTAGAAGCTAAGTCCGCAGCGTGACCGTTTATGGTATATTTTACAATGTAAAAAACGCTCTCGCTGGCCATAAATTAACTATTTTGTTCAGAATTTTATTTAATTTTATCACTAGCATGGTGTCTAACTAAATAAAGTTAAATTTTTAACAAAATAATGCGTTTATGGCCATCGAGATCGTTTTTTACATTGTAAAATATACCATAAACGGTCACGCTGCGGACTTAGCTTCTAGGTAGCGTAACTCAGTTTAAATTAAAAATTAAAGATTATTTAAAAAAGAATAAACAAAAATAGTAAACGAAAATAAAGATAATATAAGTATAAAACAAAATACAAAAATAAATAAAAACAAAATATTATAGAAATAAATAAACAAAATCAAAATGTCAGAAAAATATTTATAAGTAAATTGTTAGATTAAGAAATATTATTTAAAAACAAACTCCTTATATGTATGTGTGTCCATTTTGACTAGTGCTATAAACATAAGTTTACGCTTGTCGCACTAGGATATTAAGAAATAAAAAAATAAAAAAAAAAAAAAAAATAAACAGTCTTTCGTTGTTTATTTTTTATATAAAGTTTTCCGTTTATGGATTTTTTTCGTTTTATGAATGAATGCCATTGGCCCACTGTGAACTGTGCTATGTTTGAGAGGACCGTATATCGCCCATCCAGTATTTTAAATGCTCTTTGTATACTATTTGTAAACCGATGGTATTATTTAACAGCCAGGCCACGGTCACGCTAAAGGGCCTCAAAAATAAACGGTGGCAGAAATCTCATTAGTTGTTAGATCTATTTTTTGTTTTCTATTAAGTTCTGCGAAAAGTTAACCCTCACCGCCACCAGTTTGCAGCTCCCGTTCAGTTCCTACAGCCTGTGTTATTTTCCTCCTCCCACGCACTGCTGTCGTTCTAACTGCCGTTGTTGTTGCTGTCGCCGTTGCCGTCGCTGCTGCTAAAGTGGCACAAGGACAAGTGGTCGTCCTGGAAAGGCGCAACAATTTACCCCGCGCAACAAGGTGTCGCGGGTGGAGGGAAAAATCAATAAATAGCAAACGAGCAAGTGCATACGCGAGTAGCTTCGCTGTGTATGCGTGCATGTGGGTGTCAGTGTGAGTACGTGCGTCGGTGTGAGTGAGTGCGTTGTATACTAAACTTTCTTTTTCTTTTTCTAGGCTTCCAGCTGCGGAATTGCCAGCTTAAACAAGGGAAGGCACTTAGCGAAACCCTACTACTATGGAAAACCCGGGCGATGACAGCGACAACGATGTGGTCACCGATTTCCTGAACTCAAACTGCAGCGAGCCCGCCTCCGCCTCTGCTGCCGCGCTGAATGGTGGTGGTGGCCCATCCACGGGGCCGCGCATCACCGTTGAAAGCCAGAACTACTGCATCCCCATCATAAACGCTCCAGCATCGGCACCAGCGCTCGCTCCGACCCACTCTACCGCTCCTGCCAGCCAAAACAATAGCATCAACAACAACAACATGATACCCACCATCAATGTGACGCCTCACAGCCCCGCTCTGGCCTCCAAGTACAACAACATATTCGAGGACACGCTCAGCCAGCTGCAGAGCATCCGTGAGACGGTGGTCCAGATGAAAAACTCATCCTCGGCCAGCCAGCACGTGCAGGATGGCCTGTTGTCCAATGGCATGATGAGTGCTTCCATCCTGAGTACCTCACTGCCCGATCTAACGGGCGGCGGGCCGGCAACTGGCTTTGTCAACTCCGCAGCGCCGTATGCCATGTGGTCATCGGCGGCTCCACAGCAATGCCTCTTCCTGCACACGGACCGAAGGAAGTCGTGGACAACGGCGGACGATGCCAGTGCCGGTGGCGGTGATTGCACCAACAAGAGCGTCAGCCTATCCAGTCTGGACAGCGAGGAGCAGGAGACGATCCGCGTCACCGAACAACGGCGACGTTCGGCCCGAAACAGCACTGGAGGTAAGATATGGAACTTGTATTGATATTTTAAGCAGATCAGACGACTATATCCATTGGTACTTAAGTTTCTATAAACTTTTTACCAAATGTTCATTATTTTCTTAAAATTATAAATTACCGGAACATAAATTTTATATTAAAGTTTTACCATAAATTTTATATTTCTGAAAACGTTATTATATTAACAAAAGACCTTAATCAGCAGTTTTTTAATAATGATAATGATAATTTAAATAGATTCTCAAAAATTGTTTTTTTTTAAGCAGAGTTCCAACAATATTAACTAATATCATATATGTATATATTAAATATTCTAATATTTTATATAGAATATGAGCAACTTTATAGTATACCCAAAATTAAAAAAAAAACGAGAAAGAAAACTAACTTTGGTAAACCGAAGTTTATATACCCTTGCAGTCAGCAATTGGATCATTGAAAATCAATCCAAAATCGATCGTAATGTAAAAAAAAATGTCAAATTATGTAAATTTTGTAAATTTTACATTTTACATGTAGAATTTTACATTTTACATGTAGAATTTTACATTTTCATATAAATCGACCGATCCCGTCTATGGCAGCTATATGATATAGTTGTCCGATCTTAATGAAATTAAAACCGTAATTTTAGAACTATAAAAAATGACTATATCTCGAAATTTATAGAAATTCGTTGAAAAACAGAGAAATTAAAAATTTTTGTACATTATTTTGGCCATCATTCCTATGGCAGCTATAGGATATAGTGGTCCGATTTCGGCCGTTCCGACATATATACTGCGTGCTAAAGAAATAAGACTATGCTGAAAATTTCAGCCCGATAGCTCAAAAACTGAGAGACTAGTTCGCGTAGAAACCGACAGACAGACAGACAGACGGACAGACAGACGGACAGACAGACAGACGGACATGGCTAGATCGACTCGGCTGGTGATGCTGATCAAGAATATATATACTTTATGGGGTCTGAGATGCCTCCTTCACTGCGTTGCAAATATCATGGCAAAATTATAATACCCTCTGCAAGGGTATAACAAGAATTAAGCCTTACAGTATAACGAATTAGTATTAGACTTAAAACTTCATAAGATCAAAGTATACTTAATAGCATAGTTTTTATACTCCATAGTTTCAATTATGTATTTTCGAGTATTATTTTTGTACAAGCCTACATCGAAAATTTGATATTGCTATCGAGATAGCTGGCGGAAATAAGTAAAACTTTTTTTTCTTTACTATCAAATTAATAAGCATCTTATTAAGAAATTACTCAAGAATTTAGAATTCATGTAACAGTTGTATAGTTTCTATGACGATTTTATTATTTTTTTTTATACCCTTGCAGAGGGTATTATAATTTTGCCATGATATTTGCAACGCAGTGAAGGAGGCATCTCAGACCCCATAAAGTATATATATTCTTGATCAGCATCACCAGCCGAGTCGATCTAGCCATGTCCGTCTGTCTGTCTGTCCGTCTGTCTGTCCGTCTGTCTGTCTGTCTGTCGGTTTCTACGCGAACTAGTCTCTCAGTTTTTGAGCTATCGGGCTGAAATTTTCAGCATAGTCTTATTTCTTTAGCACGCAGTATATATGTCGGAACGGCCGAAATCGGACCACTATATCCTATAGCTGCCATAGGAATGATGGCCAAAATAATGTACAAAAATTTTTAATTTCTCTGTTTTTCAACGAATTTCTATAAATTTCGAGATATAGTCATTTTTTATAGTTCTAGAATTACGGTTTTAATTTCATTAAGATCGGACAAC
>VNJW01004210.1:6428-32232 GCA_008042615.1 Drosophila auraria | reverse complement strand
CATGGAAAGCCTCATATCAGTGATGTCCACACAAATACAATGACATGTGTGCGTAAGAGAAAAACGAAGTTGGCTTCGCGCGAGACGTTGCGGTTGCCAGAGCAGTGCAAAGCATTAAATTTTAAGCACTCGACCTCTCATTCTCTCTCTTCTCTGCTGCTGCTGCTCACGTCACGTTTGCACTGTCTGCCGACGTCGGCAGAGGAAAATGTTCGACAGCAAAAATTTCTGCTCTATATAGATTCTCTCTGCAAGTAGGAGAGAGACGGATGTCGAACGCTGCCGAACGCAAAGGCCGATTGTGCTTCTTTGTCGCTCGTTCCGCGCTCTCGCTTGCACTTTAAGCCTTACATGGAAAGCCTCATATCAGTGATGTCCACACAAATACAATGACATGTGTGCGTAAGAGAAAAACGAAGTTGGCTTCGCGCAAGACGTTGCGGTTGCCAGAGCAGTGCAAAGCATTAAACTTTAACCACTCGACCTCTCATTCTCTCTCTTCTCTGCTGCTGCTGTTCACGTCACGTTTGCACTGTCTGTGTAGCGGCAGAGAATAGGCAGAGGTAGCGACGCATGAGTCATGCTTTTTCGAGCGTGCAGCCTTCTCTATCGATTTATAAGACGTTATCACGTCAAAAATAAATTAACTTCTCAGTTTTTCAACGAATTTTTATAAATTTCGAGATATAGTCGTTTTTATAGTTCTAGAACTACGGTTTTAATTATATTAAGATCGGACAACTATATCATATAGCTGCCATAGAAGGGATCAGTCGATTTATATGAAAATGTAACATTCTACATGTAAAATGTAAAATTCTACATGTAAGATGTAAAATGTTTACAAACTTTGATTTTTTTTCAACTGTACCCAAAATAAATCGATTTTCAATGATCCAATTGAAGACTGCAAGGGTATACAAGCTTCGGTTTACCGAAGTTAGCTTTCTTTCTTGTTTTGTAATATTTTTATTAGCAACGTTACATATATATTTAGATCTGCGATTTTGTGGCCAAAGACGCAGACAATCTGGCCACTCATATGCAAAATCATGTTTATGTCTATCGGTTTGTATGCGCCATTTGCCGCCAACATTTCGAGTCCATTGAGGGAATCGAGCGGCATCGGACAAATAGCACCTACCTCTGCGGCCAGGTGAAATACATTGATGGACCATCTACCAAAGCAGAGCTGGTGGCTATCGACACAACACCGGTTTCTGTTTCCGGACAGGTGCTCTGCGATGTGCAGATCAAGAGTGAACCACTGGAAGTGGAGGAAGAAATGGCTCCGATGCAAGTTGGGATCGTTAAAGCCGAACCACAAGAACCAGAAAAAATTCAAGAAGTCAGCGTTAAAGAGGATCCGGACTCCGTAGAGCAGACCATTAACAGTTGTGGTGGGTTTTGGTCAAGTATTCCTAATCCACTTAGGAGCAAACTTCGCCTACCCGCCGTGAAAGCAAGCAATGCGCAGATGAAACTAAAACGTAAGCAGTATGTTTGATGAAATTATGGAATTATTATTAAGCATTTTAGTAACTTATTTTTAGGCGTTGTGAATGAAATTCATTCATCTGACGGAAACCAGTCAATCATTTCACAATTGGCTTCCGACAAGACAAGGATTTTGCAGAAGAAACCACCAAAAACTGCAGCGAATATATTAAAAGTATTGCCCAGTAATTGCATGGTCATCAAGCTACCACCTAACACCAAAATCATTAAGATGGTAGGTCAAGCTCCTGCATCAGCCTTAAATAAATCAAACGTATATGTTCATAATGTCTCGGAAAAGTCGACATCCAGTGCTTTTGTCATTCCGCAGTCGATAACAATAAGCCAAATCAAGCCGGAAGAAGCCAATCAAATTCAACCCGTCCTACCCGTTAGTAGTGCATCTTCGCTGTTGCCACAGACCCATAACCGGAACTCATCATTGCTACACGACGCGTTTAACAAAGCTGAAAGCCATCCGGAATCTATGAAGATTATTTCGGAATTTCGTGATCAAATACGCTCTATAGAAAAGACATTGCCTTTGCCAGGAACAGTTTTGCAATCTGCCAAAACTAAAAGAAATTACCCCTCTACATTTTCTACATCTGTGAATGCTCCAAAGCCTATCGAACTATTCCTTGGTCCATTGTCTTTAACGGTGGTGAATGAATTGCGGATAACGTATCCGCTCTATGGTTTCCTGTGGACTTGTCCGCTGTGTCATCGATCCTACGAACAGAACTACGCAATTCGCATGCATATGATTAGCAATCATAACTTGAGCCAAGAACAATTGAATTATCTTAAAGTAATGTTGATGCCATATAAATGTAAGTACATTCGTTTTTGGAATTTCATATCCATATAATGTTCTTAAATACATACTAGCAAAGCGGTAAAATAATATTTTCATACATATTTTTTATACCCTTGCAGGGTATAACTTTGTCCAGAAGTTTGCAACGCAGGGAAGGAAGCATCTCCGACCCCATAAAGTGTATATATTGTATGTTGGCGGAAGTGGGCGTGGCCATATCTTAAAACAAATTTGATCTGCGTGTATCAGATTCCAATGTCGTCACCGAATTTGGTAACTCTAGCTCTTGTAGTCTCTGTCTCAGACCGACAGACGGACATGGCTAAATCGACTCGGCTGGTGATGCTGACAAAGATTATATATACTTTATGGGGTCGGAGATGCCTCCTTCTGCCTGTTACATACATTCTCGATTGGCACTAACTTATAATACCCTTGTACCCTATGGGTACCGAGTATAATAAATACGTAGGCACTCGCGGCCTTTTTTTTTTTTTTAAATTTGAGCAAATCGGATGATAAACATGAAAGTTAATAAACGATAACGTTTCTGTGAATTCTTTTTCTTCTTCTATGTTGAGAGCGCACGTATGTGTTGCTCAACATGTTTCTAGCAACATTTGTCTTCACTTGCCAACATTTTCTTTATTCCATGTGCAGTTTAAGGGGCTATACAAGTACAACACATGAAAAAATAGGCAATTTTCGGAAAAATTAAAGAAAAAAGTACTCGATACAATGTTTTGAACTTTTTGAACATAATAGGGAATATCTTCAGCTATATTTTAAGATTTTTTTGTCACAAAAAAGGTGAAAAAAAAAGTACCCAACTGCCGCTCCATTCCGGCAGAGTAAGTAGCAGAAACGAAGAAATTCAAAAATGTTATTAAAGTAGATAATATTTACAAACCCCTAAAATATTTGAAAAATATAAAAAATTTACAAAATGGAAATAAAGTTCGTTTTTTGGGGTAAACTTTTGCAGAAAGCATCTCCGACCCCATAAAGTTTATATATTATTGACTAGCATCAGCATGATCGGTCCGTTGCTACGCAAATTAGTCTCTCAGTTTTTGGGCTATCTGAAACTTTGCAGATAGTCTTCTTTCTATTGCAGTAAGTACTATATACTTATAGCTATATCTTTAGCTGCCATATGAAAGATATGGCCAACATTTTCACTATTTCTAAAGATATTGGCCTCAAATTAAATATATGATGCCTTAATTATATACATTTTAAATTTCATGCAAATCGGACCGCTATATCTTATAGCTGCCAAAGGAACGATCGGCCAGAAAAGATTATTTTCGTTGTTTTTAAAGATATCGGACTTAAACTTAGTAAATAGCGTTTTAATTTAAATAAAGGCATACATTTATAATTTCATCCAAGTCGGACCACTATATCTTATAGCTGAATTAGGAATGATCTGGCCAAATTAGCCGCTTTTCGATGTTTTTAAAGATTTTGGATTAAAACGATATACAGTGGTGGCCACGAATTTAGCACGCCATACCTTGCCCAGCTTCATTAACATTTTTCTCCTCTTCCCGAAATATTAGGATACTCAGCATTTTGGTGGATGTGAACCACACAATTGCGAATATTTACCGTTAATTTCGTCGTCCTTGCATAGAAGCACATCTCATTTTGGCTGGACATTATTTATTTATTTTTGTGATTTCTTAAAAAACTTCAACTTTTTTTATGCAAAGCACTAAACTTACCACTAATGGAAGCAGGAAATTGTGTTTACTGTAGCTAAGAGGCTCTGGTGCACTGAAGGACGATATAAGAGTACCATACACAGGCAGATTCTTAATAACACCCACAATATTGAATATTTTGGGTTCGAATCTTTCAAAAACGCTTTCTTCTTATTCCATCTTATCATTATTTAAAAAATTAAGTAGTACAAAATATTCAAGGTTGTAAAAAAACAGCTAAAGCCTCAAAAAATTAGGTATATTTTTGAGGTTAGACACTTAAATTGGACAATAACTAACTGAGTTACGCACGTGTTTTTTAGTCAAAACATTGCTGAGGGGCTAATAAACGATGCTTCTATAGAAATTTGTATGCACGCCACGGCTAGCGCTGCAGCAGGAGCACACTGATTTACAAGCCAGTGGGTTTTTCGAGGGTATGTGTAGGTAATGTCATAAAAATGTACAAAATTTGATATTTTTTAATTTTAGCGAAATAAATGACTTTCAACGATCCAATTGCAGACTGCAAGGGTATACAAACTTGGGCTTACCGAAGATAGCTTTTTTCTTGTTTTTTTTCTTTTTAAATATTTAAAAAATTTAAAAAATCGAAAAGTTTAAAGATCCTTAAGTTTGGTTTAAAAAAAAAACAAATCCATAAACACATTGAAAATAAATTTTAATTTTTTAAGTTTCACTTGAATATAAATAATTTTTTACCCGGTATCACCGTGGACGGCAGTCCACGTAGTGACGATGAGCACCGGGACTGTGGTGCGCAAGGAGACTACTATATACAGCTGCTACGATAGTCTGATCAGAGCCATTTATATCTTGATCGAAAGGTATTGTAAACCTCTTTGAAACTGCATACTAAGATTTCAAAAAGGGATTAGTTTAGGAGAAAAAGGAAGTGAAAGTGCGAAATTGAAAATTTTTAAAATTGGAGCTCTTGGGCCCGGTGGAGCAAAAATCCTTAAATTTTTAATGTTGTGATCTAGCTTTAAATACGGGTCGAATGACACCTCGATCATCCTGATTCGATACTCCGCTCAAAAGATATTCAATAAACAAGATTTTAACGGCGTTTCCGAAATAAGAACGTTTGTCCTGTTGTTTGTCTGTCTGTTTGTCTGTGTGCCGATTTTTTTGTTTTAGAGTCCTGGACCTACTTTTATTTTATTAAACAGCTCGAGCTAAACATTTTTTATTCTACAACTTTTTGGGTTTCCCGCTAGTTTGGCGGGAAAACAGCTAAAAAAGCTATATCCCGCGCCCATAACTTCTGAACGACTAAAGTTACTGAAACGTGCTATATGTCGTTGGAAAGGTATTTTAAGATGATAATTTTTTTGCTTTCACAAATTTATCAAATATTATAATTAAGAATTTAGAATTAAAATTAATTTTTTTAGGATTTTTTAAATTTTTTTCAAAATGGTTCCTACGATTTTGATACTCACTTCAGGCCGTATAACCCTTGATATTACTGTTCACCTTTTGGGGTAGTACTCATATCTCCGAAAATTCGCTTTTTCATCAAAATTAGTACCAATGATCCCATATAGCTAACTTCTTAATATATGGATTTTTGTTGTTAGTTTTTCACATTTAAAACAAATACTTCTGATATCAAAAACACCTCTTAACGAGATACTAAATTTTGTAACGGTAACCGGCGTTCAGCTAATATCCGATGTCATAATAATAGCTTAGCTATTAGCTAATAAGCTAACACTAACAATTGGCCCCTACATTCATATGACATTTTAAAAACTTCTGATATCAAACAAAAACACCTCTTAACAAGGTGAGATAAAAGTGACGATGGCACATTCAACTCAAAAAATTTCTGATACCAAATTTTGTGACGGATAATAGTTATTTAAAAAAAAATATTTAAAATTTTTTTAATTAGTTTCAAAGTCGGCACGCTGTCTGTTTTGCCTTTTTAAATTTTTCAGCTAAGTTCCGATTTTGAAACTTATTAAAAAATTTTTAAAATTTTTTTTTGGTATCAGAAATTTTTTGAGTTGAATGTGCCATCGTCACTTTTATCTCACCTCGTTAAGAGGTTTTTTGTTTGATTATAACATAGTGTCAAGTCAGAATGTATGTAATAATGTAATAATAATGTAATAATGTAATATATATGTAATTATAAAATGCTAAAGAAGAATATATATACTTTAGGGGTCGCATATGCCTCCTTTTGCTTGTTACATTCATTGTTGGCTTGCACGAAATTATAATACCCTTGAACCGTATGGGTACCGCGATTAATAACACAATTTTTTCAAGGAATTTCCTAAAAGAATTTTGTATCTCCTTTATTCTAACCTTACTATGTTGATCTGATTTGCTTTCTTTTCTTTGATCTGACAAACTTCTTGGATACACCCCAACCCTTTCCAGTAAACGAAACATTATGTGTAAATTAATAACATATTTAATAGTTTTTGTCGACCGAACATCCTCTTCTGGTACTTTTGTTAGTTTTAAAATCTTACATCAAGTAAAGTACTTAAGGAAAATAATAATCTATGTTCCTAAAAACGTTGGCTCAACAATAACACATTTAATAATTTGTGCAACAAACTTATTTTAGTACTCTCACAGGACAACCGACATCTGGAGTCTGAGCAACAAGAGCAGAAATCATGTTTAAAGGGCAAGGTTGCTAATGTGGCTTCTCTGCTGTTGGATACGACGCCTCCAACGCCGACAACTCCACTAATTATTGATGTTAAAAATAATGTATCACCCACGAAGGCTAAACCTGATAAATCACTACAGAACGAAGAGAGGAACAAAAAGAATAAAATAAAATGTTCCGAGTTCCAGTGCACAGAATGCTTGAAAACGTTTACAACATTTGGAGCGCTTCGCATTCACAAAACAATACATACAGGGGAGTTGCCGTACAAGTGTGATTACTGCGAGAAACGTTTCCGAACCCCTGGCCAGGTACGAGTGCATCATCGACGTCACACTGGAGAAAAGCCCTTCAAATGCAAAGTGAGCAGAATTCTAAGTAGTAACAAAACTATTGATTTAAGGTTACTTTACTGGAGTTGAGAATTCTTTATTTTAATTCTTTAATTTTAATTTTTTATTTGCTTAAATTAAAGGTTTGCTCCTTGGATTTTACTCACAGGGAAACTCTTATATCCCATTTATCACGTCATATTGGAATGAAACGCTACAAATGCTATGGATGTGACAAATACTTCGTAGTCGTCAGCGGTTTACGTGCTCATCGGCGTCTCCGGCCGGATACCTGCGGTAAGGTTAAGTTTACGGCGCGTGCCCATGGTCCCCGGGTGAGAGTTGTCCGGGGGGAAGTGGTATTCGAGCCGCACCCAGAACACAATGGTTACCTCCGCAGTGAGGATCCGTTGAACATATTGTCAGAACGTGCTCAAACCTCAGGCTTAACCATTGGGGAAAAAACTGAAAGTCTAAACTGATTGTTAAGTTTGTGTTATTTTAATTAAGTTTGCATTATGCAGTTTATATATACTTTGTGTAATTTTTCAAACACTCAATAAATGAGAAAACATTAACATTTGTGTAAGGAAGTCTGGACACGACTGGAGGCCGATAAGGCCTCAATTTTTTATTACGAAAGATATAGTTACTTAATGACTTAGTCTTGGGCATATTTTTCGAGCTGTAATGTACATACATATGTAACTTTGGTTGTCGACGTAATAATAAAATGTATTATCGTTGGATTACTTTGGTGAAGTAGCAAAACACTTATATAATGTTTAAAGCTTAGGAACGGTTTAGTCGAATTGCAAACGGGACACGGGAACGACTTTCAGAAGTTGGGGCAGCCCCTGGCAGACAATTAAGCTCAACAATTAACATATTTGTAGAAATTGAAGAACTAAACCCAGAGTTTATCAACTCCCAAGGATATAATGCAGTGCATTATGGTCAGACCGACTTCAAAAATTGGAAAATAATGGTAAAATTATCAAATTTTTGGTATTAATTTTGGCAAGTGGGGGTTTATAGGACGTGTTTTGTTATGTGAAATGTCCAGTCGTGATGTAAAATTAATATATATATAAAAATATATTTCATTTTGGAAAACGTATACAAAGTGAGTCTATTCGAGTCCCACCTTAAAACCTATTGTATTGTGTAGAGTAATTAGTTCAATTGTATTTGGAGGCATTTCCCACTTTAGACCACATTTCTTGGAACTTGCATTGCAAATTATAACCTAATGTGGAATTAATAGATGAAAAGCAGTAACAAAGTCTCTATTATCTTGAAGACTTATAAATATTCGATAATATCAGTAGAATATTGTGAACCAACCTAGATAAAATTTCACAAACCTTTTTAAAACGGTAGAAAGATGTTATAATAAAACATTTATGAAAATATATGGAAAAACCAAATTTATTTTGATCAAGTTTTATCAAAACAATAAGAAATCGAGATCCGCTTTTGCCAACATTTTTAACAACTAGTTAAAACCACATATGTACTTAATGTTACCAAACTTTAAAGCACTTATCTTAAATATTTTCCAATCCTTTCTACAAGAGTCGTTATCTTTCTATGACTACAAAATTATGATTGGTAAGTTTCATGTTGATATCTTATAAATTAAGCGAGTTATTAATTTTGGCCAAGAAAAGTGGTCGTTGGACCACAGTGCAGTGAATCCTTATTACATTCATATGCCGCCATTGCATTTGTATGAGTGAAAAATTGTCGTTCTGTGGCTAGATATAAGAAAAACAAGTACAAAACTAAAGTTTATTGGGACTGACTGTGAGTTAAAAAACTTTTTTGTTTCATAACTCCCATGTTTAACATGAATCATTTGAAATTACTCTAGTTTTTAAACCACGTCCACAGAAGTGTATTTATTTGATATCTACACACAGAGAATTTTTAAGGAAAAATGGATTTAAAATAAGAATATACGTGCTCAAATAACATTTTTTCCAGTTTTTGAAAACTTTTATGCTCAACGAAAGTGAAAAATTTACTTCTTTTAAGAACGATTAATTTTTAATTTATTAGAAAAAGTTCTTAGTTTAAAACGAATCATTCTCAATTATTTGACACTAGGTAAAATTTCGTAAAATTGAGAGAGGGAGGCTGTAAATGGCCTGTTTTGGGAGAGGAACAGGCACTTTCGACTATATATGGCCAGTTTCTGGAGAGGATCAGGCAGTGCCGGCTGTAAATGGACAGTTTCTGAAGAGGATCGGGCAGTGCCGGCTGTAAATGGCCAGTTTCTGGAGAGGATCAGGGACTGCCGGCTGTAAATGGCCAGTTTCTGGAGAGGATCTGGCACTGCCGGCTGTAAATGGCCAATTTCTGGAGAGGATCAGGAACTGCCGGCTGTAAATGGCATAGCTTCTGTTTGTTAATATGTTTAAGTTAAATTTTTATAAATATTATATAAAGCCTAAAAAAGCCAACTGACATTTCTTTCCTAAAACACAATTGCTGCGACTGGGACTTGAACCCGCGACCATCAGATTAAGACCTATCACTGTGGACGGCAGTCCACGTAGTGACGATGAGCACTGAGACTGTGGTGCGCAAGAAGACTACTATATACAGCCGGTGGAGCAAAAATTCCCAAATTTTTAATGTTGTTGTGATCTAGCTTTAAATACGCGTCGAATGACCCTCGATCATCCTAATCCGATACTCCGTTCAAAAGATATTAAATAAACAAGATTTTAACGGTCTTTCCGAAATGAGAACGTTTGTCCTGTTGTTTGTCTGTGTGTCGATTTTTTTGTTTTAGAGTCCTGGACCTACTTTAATTTTATTAAACAGCCCGAGCTAAACATTTTTTGTTCTACGACTTTTTGGGTTTCCCGCTAGTTTGGCGGGAAAACAGCTAAAAAAGCTATATTTCCCGCGCCCATAACTTCTAAACGAATAAAGCTACAAAAACGTGCTATATGTCGTTAGAAGGGTATTTTGAAATGATAGGATATAATTGATCTAAATATAATATTTAAGATTTTATAAGTAAAATTAATTTTTTTTTTTAAGTTTTTGTAATTTGTAACGATATTGATAGTCACTCACTCAAGGGCATATAGCCCTTGAGATGGTCTAACTTTTGGTATATAACACATTTCTGGGAAAATTTGCTTTCTCGAGATATTACTTATTAAAATTAGTAGAACAGATCCCATATACCTAACCTTTTACATGTACTTTACATACATTTATGTAAAAATACATGTAGAGTCATATAGAGACGTACACAATTGCAATAAACTTCAAAACCATCAAACAAAACGTCAAATATTTTAAGTTTGAAAAAAACCTTTTAAAATTTTTGTTTTTTTTTTAAGTTGAATGCGCCATCGTCACTTTTATCTCACCTCTTTAAGAGGTGTTTTTGTTTGATAAATAAATAAATTAGGATCAATAAATTATAAATCAATAAATTAGGAGTGCCAGTGCACACTGGGGCCCTCATATGGAGTGACCGGCTAAAAGGACAGTAGCGAGAACAGTGTTGCGTGTTTTCCAGCGCAGTATTATGCATTAAAAACCTGTTTTATTTTAGGCCGCTATATTATACTGTACCATTCAGGAATAATTTTTGTTTATATTTGATGTGTATTTTTCAGAAATTGAGTGAATTGAAAGAAGAACATAAATAATTAAAGCGAGAAACAAAACGAAAACAAGAAAGCAAGAAAACCACGATTTATGCTTTTGCTGATAACATGAATGGTGGCAAAGGGGGCAGGCAATGGTAGTTATTATATAATCTGAAAACATTAAATTTTATTATAAAATAAGTTTTATTGCGCTCCACAACGTTTTTCACAACAATAACAATAACTGAAAGCATGTTATATTAAGAGTTTAACACAGACGAAGACACTGGGAATCCAGTATTTTACACAAATAACAAGCAAGTGACAAAAAATTATATCTAAAACAAAGCTCGTATTTTCTACTTAAATATTCATTTTTATTTAAAATTATACGTCATGCCGTTTTTGTTTAATAATTCTTTAATCTGCACATTTAAAACTTCCCCGCGATCACAGGATGAATTATGGTATACGGAAATTGAGAAAGCGCGTTTTTAGATACGTACTATTGTAATTTTGAGAACGGATTTTTAAAACAATTTGATTTTAAGTATTTTTTTCTAACTTAGAGACTAAAAAATAACAAAATTAATACAAAAGTACTCACACCAAAATTGAAAACAAATATTCTTGAATTGAAATGGTTTTATCTCTAATTGAGTACATCTGTAGTCAAGTTTAATGAGAAGGGGTGAGAGGAGAATAGCGGCAAAGTCCCTCTTCTCTTCGTCCCTCTTTTGCTTCGGTGTTGCTCCAACTCGCTCTCTTCTCTCGTTTTGAATCGCAGTTGCTCCGTCTCGCTCTGCTCTCCCGCTTTGAATATTTTTAGATCGGCCACTGTCGCACGCGTATGAGTGTATTTCAGTCTTCGACGCTGCCCTGTGATTTGCCTGCATGGCGCAGTGCTTAGAGTGCTCAGGTCTTAATCTGACGGTCGCGGCAATTGTGTTTCAGAAATGTAAGTTGACTTTTACAGGCTTTATATAATATTTACATAAATTTAACTTTAACATTACATTTACAGCCGGCACTGCCTGATCCTCTCCAGAAATTGGCCATTTACAGCCGGCAGTGCCTGATCCTCTTCAGAAACTGGTCATTTACAGCCGGCACTGCCTGATCCTCTTCAGAAACTGGAAGTGGCTAGAAAGTCGGAAGTGGCATGGTCGACTCCCAAAACTGGCCATTTACAGCCTCCCTCTCTCAATTTTACCAAATTTTAGTACCCAGTTTCAATAATTGAAAATAATTCGTTGTTAAACTAAGAATTTTTTGTAATAAATTGAAAAATATTTTGTTCTTAAATGAAGTAAATTTTGCATTTTCGTTGAGCATAAAAGTTTTAATAACGTAGTAAAAATTTTAATATTAGTATTTGTGTTCTCAAAAATTGCACTTAAACTGCGTAAAAATCATCTCTAAGTAAGAACAAATGGACACGGTCATTGAGTACATATTTTCTTATTTTGAATCCATTTTTCCTCAAAATATCAACGAACCCCACCGTCTCACAAACCACCCCCAATTGTGGTTAAAAATTGTACAATTCTAAGCGGACTTATCAAATCCTGATCTCATAAGATCGTTTACCCAACGAAATATTCCGTGAAATGCCACCCAGACAATTCCGTTTTAATACTGGCTGTAGACCCAGATGCGTACAGAGCCATTTCAAAATCACTTACCTTAAAAAAGGTACGATTTCATACCTGGCAATTATAAGAAGAAAGATCATACTGCATAGTCATCACTCCATCCCGGATGAGCAATTTAGGGAAAGTCTAAACTCACTTGGCCATGTTGTTAGTTTTGTTAATAGGCCCAGAAGCCGGCTCGACAAAATAAAGCTTGTCAACCTAATTTTTGTTGAATTTGAGCCCGCCGCCACCAACAAAGAAATCCATGAGCTTAAGACGCTGTGTTGACGATGTTGTGCAGTGTTATCGGTGCCAGTCGTATAGTCACACAAAAAATAACTGCCACAAGGAATTTAATTGTGTTCGATGTGGTCAGCAACATGCCATTGAGGCCTGCATCCAATCAAATGCATTAACTGTGCCGGTAGTCATACAGCGAATTACAAGGGCTGCATCTTGTACCAGTAGGCAATATGTCGACGTAGAAGTGCTACAGTCCATCGTAGCCTCCCGCAACAACCACCTATTGGACGACCTACTCCACGAAGAGGCGTAGTGGCAACGCACTCATACGCGAACGTCGCCGGTGGATCTCCCCAAGCACAACAGGCAAGCTCACCGCAAAAAAACAGTCATCAGAAGCAGCAACAATTCCCTCCACTAGGAAATCGGAACCGACAGCCGCAGCAACCGATACAGGACACAAACCCAAGGCCACAGCAACACCCAGGACTCCAACAACAGTACCAATCGCAACAACGAAATTCATTCCAGCAACTGCGAAATTTTCAAAACGATTAGCAATGGCAGCGACAACGGCAGAGATTCTGATAAAAAAATGTCAGTGCTCGTATCTCAGCTGAACAAGACCCTCCTGGCAACGTATGCTGATGACACTGCTAATATCGCGAACTCACAGTGCCGAATCGAAGGGTTCAGAAAACCCCGAATTAGGTGGAACTTTTCCATAAATGGAAATAACACTAAAATTTTTCCCTGAGATACCAAATCCTCCATAGGGTTAAATTGCAGGAAACGCTTATCCCTCAATCTCCTCAGGCGCAGTACCTGGGATTAATCCTGGACAGGCGGCTCAAGCGGCGTGGAGGCAGCAGATAAATCGTCATTCAAGTCGTTACAACGAACGGCTTCAGGCCCACACCAACAAGCTAGCGGCTTCATTGGCAAACCCGATGAGCAGACGAAGGCTGAGAAAAAAGGCATATATAAGACCTTTGGAGAAGAGAGAGGCAACGAACGCGAGTCCTTCACCAATAATATAAAAAATCGACATATATTTGCAAATTTGTTTGAAATCGTTCCTTTAGGATCCCATGTTATGTCCCTACGTTTTATAACCATTAAATTGGATGCATAACTTAAAATAAACATTTATATTATCCCAAAAAAAAAGCACATACATACAAAAATTTTACTTTCGTTAGTTGATTTTTGGCCTATGGAAGGCCCTACTGTGCAGTGCGTGTTGCTCAACATGTCCCGAGAAACATTTGTCTTGTTTGGGTGTTTCTCTACATGTTTCTAGCAACATTTGTCTTCTTTTGTCAACATTTTCTTTTTTCCATGTCCGTGTGCAATTTATTTTCATTAAATGCTTTGGGTACCGGGTATCTCACAGTCGGTCCCCCTCGACTGTAGCTTTCCTACTTGTTTAATTACAACTTTAGTCACAAATAAAAAAAAACTTCGCTAAAAAAGTAAAACCAAAATATGGGTATTTATTATAATTAACATTTTTTTCTATTGCTTTCATTTATCTACATAAGAAAAATATTATATTTTAATTTTATAAAAACAAGATTTTTGAACACGGCTAAAATAAAATATATTAATATGTAAGGGGCACGAGCTATTTCATAAATTCCCAAGATAAATAATAATGCTCAAGGTAGTACTTTCTTTTTTGTGTTATTTAATCCTTCTTATTTTTTGCGTTCGTTTTTGGAGTTTTTTGAAAATGATATATCATTTATACTGTATTTTTAAACGTAATATGTTTATTCTATTCATACATTTGTGTGAAATACATACGCTCGTCTGATGCTTGATTAGTATAATCATTATGTTTTCTTGCTTCTTGAATCATTTTACCTTTAAACCTTTTACATATATCCGTCTACTTGGTAAAACATATATTAAACAATTTTTATTTTAACAAAATTTGACAAGCCGACAAAATGTAATATACAATGTACTCACTCGTACTTCCGAAGTATGTATGGTATATTCAATAAGATTGCAAAACTCTGTGGGGCTATCTTTATTTAGACATCTATTCCTGCTAATGCTAATGTGTTTAATTTTTATCTTTCGGTTTATTCAGAATGCCCAGCTGAAGGCCATCAGCGGTGCAAAATTTACTACTTCTTAACACATCCGGACTTGTTGGCCGGGGCAACATGTTGGGTCTTTTGTAACAAATATTTTGTATTTTGTATAAATATTTAGTTTACATATATTAATAATTATTGTTTAACATGTGTTTTGGTTAATAATTTTGTGTATGCTATGATATATGCTATATATATACGGGACCGATTTAAACGATCTTCAAAACATCTTATCAGTTATATACATAATTATGTACCTAAAGTACTATATCAATGTATCGTTTAATTTTATAGGGTAAAAATGTATATGCTACAGTACATATCTACATTTATTCATCTAGTCTGCCGGCTTGAAATTAACTTCATTGTCCCCTTAGGTACAGTAAGTGTTTAGCTTTTTGATCTAAAATTGGACATTTGCTGTGGTATATACAGGAATTTAATGGAAAACTAAATTTAAGTCGTGGGAATGAGGTTAAAGTTCCATTTAGCTGATTAGCTGGAAGTTACAAAGTATTTCGTGGCAACAAGGTCTTCCTGTGTTTGTCATATTTTGTCACCAACTAATTTTATTAAAGTAAGAATATCTGTCCTATAAATTATATTCTACGCAAGACTTTTGACTAATTGCACGGGTTGTTTAAGCAGGCTTTGAGAAACCCAACGAAGTAATAATAGTGTTTCATTGATTGATTGTAGTAATTATTATACAAGTCTAAGTTGTAATGGCAATTTGATTTACTTTCAAAACTCCCCAAACAGTATGTGAGATTAAATTGAAATTACAACTACTTCCGACTCTATACATACTTTCTTTTGAGATTCTTTTTTGGAGATAAGACTAATAGCTACCAAGTCCTTAGTTCAAATATGTTTCGGTTTCCAGTGGTCCGCCGTAAGCATGGCTCCACAAACATCAATCAACTTGATGTTCTCTCTCCTCAATTATGTAGTTCGAGCGAAAACTTGATGCGTATATATTATGAGCTGATATAAAATTACTGATAATTAAACCTGTACCAGTCTTTTTAAGTTCACATTATCAATGAAATCAAACGCAGTAAGAGACCCAAAAGAATCGCAGCTGAAACGTAATCTGGGGCGAGGGGTGCGCTTAGCTAATCATATTGACGTATGTATGTATGTAAGAATAGGTATTAAATTGTAGGCAGTAGCTGGTTATAATACTTTAGAGTCATCATGATATTGTAAATGCGTATTATGCGTAAGGGTTTTACTCTACAGCTCTATAGCCCAGGAAATCGCATTCAGCTTTCCTCATCAATTTGCATAGTTGTCGAACGAGCCCAAGTACTCTAATGCAGCGCGGTAGCAGAAGTGGTATTGATCCTAAAATTAAAAATAATTTATTTATTTAATTCCTTATTATTTTGTCTTGGCAAATGTTAACCTCTGTTTGAACCATCGCCGGACGCTGGGAACGAAGAATGCGAACCGTCTGGAAAACATCCAGCACACCCTCGTACTGCATCCGCTCAAGCACAATACTGAGGGTGATGAATACACCAGAGCGGCCAACACCCGCTGAGCAGTGCACGGTAATGGGCCCATCCTGACCAAACTGTTCTTTGGTCTTGTGCACTTGTCCGATGAAGTCGATGAAGCCCTCTCCTGATTTTGGTACTCCCTGTTCCGGCCAGTCGATGAACTGAAACTGGCGGACAGTACGTGACGAACCATCTCGGGCATCAGTAACCTTTTGCAAAATATGATCATTTAAACGCTTATTAAAATACTGTTTAAATTCGTTTTAACAGATAAATAATAAAAGCGGAAGACATGCCTATACTTATAAATACTTTGATTACTTCTGATTAACAAATAAGCTATATATTACTTTTACTACCATCAATATTGAACATTTTTTTTTGCGCCCGATCGTTTCTAACAAAACGAACATATGCTATTTGATATAGTGGTCCGATTTCGGCCGATCAGACATAGAGATGTATATACTGCTTGCAAAAGAAATAAGACTATGATGAAAATAGCTCAAAAACTGAGAGATTGAGAGGCGGATAGACAGACGGACATGGCTAGATCGACTCGGCTGGTGAAAAGCCAACATATGCTATTTGATATAGTGGTCCGATTTCGGCCGATCCGACATAGAAATGTATATACTGCTTGCAAAAGAAATAAGACTATGATGAAAATAGCTCAAAAACTGAGAGAGTAATTTGCGTAGAAACCGATTGAGAGGCGGATAGACAGACGGACATGGCTAGACCGACTCGGCTGGTGATAATGATCAAGGATTTCCAGAATTCCGAAAGGCACATTCGTACGGCATAAAGTGGAAAAATTATAACAAAAATGATCATTTTCTGAAGTGTTTTTTTGCTCAATCAATGCATTTTACCAGTACTATTTGAATTCTAAAGACAAGCTTTGGGGACTGTCGTTCTGTACTTATTTGTAGAAAACAGACTCGCAAACGGTACAAACAAGTATGAAAGCTACACTCGCGTTCGACTGACTGTGAGATATCCGGTACCCAAAGCAATGTGGGTAAAATTAAATAGTGCATAAATATGGAAATAAGAGAACGTTGACAAATTTAGGCAAAGGTCTTTAACCCGGAGTTACACAAGATAATTAAAGACACAAACTTATCGGGATTTTGCGGGTCGAAAGTGGTTAATTTGAAAACAGTACACTCTAGCTCTTATAGTCTCTGAGATCTGTTTGCTCATACAGACGGACGGACAGACGGACATGGCTAAATCGGCTCGGCTGGTGATGCTGATCAAGAATATATATATACTTTATGGGTTCGGAGATAAATCCTTCTGCCTGTTACATACCCTCTCGGCTTAAACGAAGTTTAATATATCGCGAACGCTGTGATATGTGTTGTAACTATTATATTATAAAATTTATTATTTGGATTTAAAGTTTCTTTATAAATATACACCAAAAAATACGATGATTATGAACATTTCATTTTTCAGCCTTGGTTGACCTTTTGCAGGAAATGGCCGTATACATATACCTAATGGGGTCGGAAATGCCTTTTTCACTGCGTTGCAAATATCATTACACAATACAATACCCTCTGCAAGAGTATAACAAGATAATGTATACAAATAAAATTACAATTTGCGCGTTTTGGCATTCTCGTGACCTTATTAAAAAGCATAGATATATACCCGGTACCCATAGGGTACAAGGGTATTATAAATTAGTGCCAACCGAGAATTTATGTAACAGGCAGAAGGAGGCATTTCCGACCCCATAAAGTACATATTCTTGATCTGCATCACCAGCCGAGTCGATTTAGCCATGTCCGTCTGTCCATCTATCCGTGTTGGTAAACAGATCTCAGAGACTCTAAGAGCTAGAGCCACCAGATTTGGTGACAACATCTGAATCTGTTGCACGCAGATCAAGTTTGTTTTAAAATTTGGCCACACCTATTCCGCCCCCGAAAATCATAAAAAACGTTATATAAGCTATAGTCGTAATATTTGATTTAGTGTAAATACAAAAACTAAATAAATAGGTTTGTGCGGTCGTTTTTTAAATGTTTGAGTACAATCGGATAATAAACTTGGGAGTTATTAGGCAATAAAGTGGGAATTTGAAGATAGGCTCTACCAGACACCTAATGCTTGTTGCCAAGCTGCATGTAGCCGACCGGGTCGAGGGTTCGATCCCAGCGCCGACGAAATTTTCTTACTTCGTTTTCATAATTATTTTTAAGTTATTATTATTATTATTTTTTATCAAATATTGGTTAAAAGAAAGCAAGATTTTAAGCTAACAGAATAATAAATAAAAAATAATAATGTTTTTTGGTTTTCGTTGGAACTGAACTCAGGCCTATCTTGCAAAACTCAAATGCGACACCTTAGACATCTGGGCCATAACAGAAATTACAAATGAATCGAGCGAACTATGCTTCGACAACAAGTTGAACTCATGCAGTTTTGCCAAAAACAACACAAATACGGCACTTAGACCTCTAGGCTACATTCTATATTATATAATTCGCGGCAAATGTCGTAGCAAATTTCATCAACACTTTTGCTCCAAAAATCGACACGCCTAGAAATTATTTAACATTATTCGTTGGCTGCGATCAAGCGAGAGTTGGTGCGTCGTCGATTTTTTGGATGTAAAGATTTTAATAGTTTCAAAAGTTAAATTTTCTTTGCGGTTAGTTTTAATTAACGATTATTTTAATTCAACAGAGTGTTTGTTCGGGAAGTGAAAGTTTTGTACCGGGTTCCTCACAGTCGAGCACATTCGACTGCAGCTTTCGTACTTGTTTTTTTTGTAGTATGTATTTTCAATCAAACTTTAAAAACTACATGCATAAACACAAACCAGGTTGATAAACAATCTTTAAAAACTACATGCATAAAAATATAAAACGACTAAAAATGCAAAAATTGGTATTCTGAAATGTGATGTTACTCACCTTAAATTCACGTAGCTTGTACTGCGGCATGTTGTACTCAGCAATTGGGTCTACTACATAATACTGGTATCGAACAGAGCGCTCGTGGGGCCAGTACTGAAAGCACTTTTCCTGTGAAAGAGGGTAATTTTTTCTTTTTAGATTCAATACCTGTTTTTTATTTCGAAAAAAACGGAAATATTAACTTCGGTGCAAAGCACTTGAAGTTGTAAATTAACCTGTAAATTACATTTCGTTACTTTTAATTTTCCTCTTAGTTTGATTCTCGTTACATTTTTTCAATAGCCACCTCCAGGGAGTTGTTTGATTGAGCGCTCGTAGATTTAAGAGCAGGTAAGCAACAAAGCTAAATGCTAGCTGTTAACAGTTATTAACTTTTTCGTCTTCCCTGTTGACAATTATGTAATCTTTAAGTTAAGGGGTTGGTTACGCAGCCCTGAACTTTTTTAAAAATCAATACTTTTTTGGTCTCTAAAAATCTGTTTCACTTTTAATAATAGTTTAAGTTTAAGATCACATCTTAATTTAAATTAGTTCAGAGGCTATAGCGATTTGAAGAGAGCGCTCTAGCATACTGGTGTACACGATATCTCAAGATCTGCAGAGCCAAGCCCAAACTTTTCCCACATATTCTCCTTATTCTTTCGCTAAGGACTCCATTTTAATATTATGGATTTTGAATATTTAATTTTACTCTAAAACTATTTTCACATAAGAAATTTAAGAAAAAATTTTTAAGAAAAAATTTTGTCTGGAATTTTTCCGGCTTACTGTGATTCCGAAATCTTGTACACCATGCGCAAGGATTTTGAAAAAGCGTCCTTCTAAATGATCTTGTTTTTATTAAAAGACGACTTGTCTATATGTGCAATATAAAATTTTAAATTTTAAATGTTTAAATTTTACCTATAGGATTTAAAAAAAAAAATTCTTCTGTACCATGTTTTGAGGCAACCTCAACTTTTGAAACCCAATTAAAGGTTTAATCATTTAAAGCAATAAATAAAATGTACACTGAGGAGCAAAACTCTAACACCATTTTCGATTTCTTACTTCAACGGACTGTATCTTGAGTTTTATATAATGCATGCTGAAGATCTTAGTCTTATTTTGTTGGTGACTTATTTGATTATGGTTTCTAGTTCTAGCCAAGGCGTCCATACAAATTTCCGTAGAAACACAAATTGTAAGCCACTGTATTTACTAATCAGTCTTTGCTTACCCCTTTGCTTACCTTTGTCAAATTTTAATTGTCAATACCTCATTTTGTTGAAAATTTCATTGGTAATAAAATCAAAACTAAAACGTAATTAAGCAATTTTATTTTGGAATTTTAAACTTTAAAAATGTAACACAACCTCCTAATTTCATATAAATGGTAGAACTATAAGTTAGTTTTACCTTTTACCTAAGCAATTATAACTGCCTAATTTAACCAAAAACGATCACTCCTAATAAAAACAAAGCCGAATGGTTGAGTTTCGAACCATAAATTAAAATTTACAAAAAAAAAAAAATGTCGAGTGCAAAACTGTAATATTTGACCTTCTTTACATTTTTTTGGCCATATTTCTTTCGGCCGATCAAATTGTTTCAATTTTCAGAAAACATAGTCAAATGTCATCAACAAAATAAGACAAAAATCTTTAGCATGCATTATATAGAACTCAAGATACAGACCGTTGAAGTAAGAAATCGAAAATTGTGTTACAGTTTTGCTCATCAGTGTATGTATAACAAAACATTTTCACAAATAATGTTTGATTTAAAGAAATGTCTGAAAGCTGAATCAGCGCTTACCCTGCCCATTTCCTTGAGCTTGGTCAGCATGACGACAATGGTGGAGTTGTGCTCCCAAAGCATGCGCCAGAAGTCTTCGGCTGTATCCTGGAGCGGACCCTGGGCGGCGATGTAGGCGGAGCGGTAACGATAGCCGTCTATAAAGCTGGCGTTGACATAGTCACTTCCCTCGATGCCGTGGATAGGGGTTAGATAGACGCGACTAGATTCATACGGCAAGATGTGCACTAAGCGATTCTTAAGCTTGTTGCAAGGCAGGTTAGCCGTAACGAACTTGGACGAGTCCATCTTGACGTTAGATAGCTTTTTGAACTCCACCTCCATGCCAGAGATGCTTTCGCCTGGCTCCGTGGTTAGCAGCTTTTGCAGGTGAGTGTGTAGGTTGCGTGCCGGCACTTCCGTAAGCCCACAGATGATGGCTTCCAAAATGGCGTCGTGAATGAAGATATACTGGTCCTCCGTCTGCACCATATAATTGCGCTGCGCCCGCAGGCAGGTCACATGCCCGTAGATATCGATGATCTTTTCATGCTTCATACGCTCTAACATCGAATCTATAACGATGTAGCAACCCGTGCGACCAACTCCCGCCGAGCAGTGGACAATCACGGGTCCGGACTCTGGTGGGGTCAGGGCGCGACACCGGCGCAGAAATTGAAGGAATGGAGCTGGATGGTCGGGCACACCGTGATCCGGCCAGGCGGTGAACTGAAGCTGCTTGATCTCGCGGCGGTCGTTAAAGCCTTGACGGCACAATTGGAATGTTCTAATGCTGTACGTGGCTAGCTCCTGCGTTTCGGTTATGGTCACAAAGATCTGGCCGTATGTCTCCGTTCCACGCGTCGGCCAGTACTGGTCGCACTTAATTCGCGTCCGCTCCTCCAGCCGTGTCATCATTACAATGGTGGCCGTCTTCAATTCCCAGCACATACGCCAAAAGTCAATAAAGGTCTCCTGTAACGGCCCCTGGGTGGCCACGTATGCGTTGTGCTTTCTATAGCCATCACAGTAGTTGGCGTTGATGTAGTCCGATCCGGTAATACCCTCCGACGGCGGCAGCTGTACGCGGGAGTGGTCGTAGGCTGTGACGTTAGCGTAGCGGTTCTTGGACTTGTTGTGTTCCAGGTTTGAGTTGTCCCAGGTAAACTGCTGGCCCGGCTCGATACTTTCATACTCCTGCGAGAACTTCTGATTGTCATTCGATTTAAGGCGCTCGATGTGGTTGGCGAATTCGGATATGGGTATGGGTGGGTGAGAGATCATACCGGGCGTCTGAAAGTTAAGGCGCCTCATATCCACAGGGTCGCTGGGAGTGGGTCCGGCGCCCAGGTCAGCGGCCATCAAAGGTCGGGTCACAGCCGCCTGATCTGGAGTCTTGCATGGCTGTCGGCGGCGCTTCACCACACAGAGCACAATTAGTGCGGTGGAAACGATGAACGTGGAAACCATTAAGGGCAACACTACCCACAATATCTCAGGTTCGTCCTTGTTTCGATTTACGGACACCTCTGGCTCCGAAGGCCAGTTGGGGTCTGGCCGATGAGGACGCTCGCCAGGTGGCGCTTCCCTCATATCCAGCGATAAGAACTCCGAAAATGGACTCGATGTGTAGAGATGTTTCTGTGGCGTATCCACAACCGCCCGTACAAATATACGGTAGCGCTTCTCCCGCTCCAACTTACGATTGGTGAAGTTGTGATAGTCATCGCCCGATCCGAGGTGGAAAGTGAAGGGTATAGATCGTTGCGGGAACTTGGCAGCAATGTACGGGGCATTTGGACGCTCCGGCTTATTTCTACCTGGCAGGAGGTCATCGGTGAGAAACTGATCAGGTATCTTGTGCAGATTTGACTTGTCCTCCGGCACCACAACCAAATAATAGTGTGAAATTGGTCCATACTCCTCGGAGGCCTGTGGCAGTATCACTAGAATCTCTTCCCCATTAACCACGCCGTAGAAATCTGGCTTGACCATCGGCTGGGGTGCAGCCATTTGGGTGGTTACCGTTATCTTGGTGGGTGGGCGATAGGAATAGTCTGACGGTATGGCACTCACATTCACATTGTATGTGGTGAAAGGGCTCAGCTCGTTGATCGTGTGCGTCTTCACATAGTGTTTAAGGATGATCTCCCGCTTCTGGACAATCTGCGTCTGAGAGAATCCCTGGGAGTCCACAAAAACCTTCATGGCATCAAAGCTGATCTTATAGTTAACGGGCGTCAATCGGATAGGCGGTGACCAGCTTAGGGTCATGGAGTGTGTGCTTACATCGTGGGCGCGCAGATTTAGAGGCACATCCTCCGGCTTGATGCGCACAGTTACCTTCTCACTGAGTCGGCCCAATCCGTTCTTAAACCGAGCCGCAATGGCCACCGCATATTGGGCAAACTTCTCAAGATTTACTAGGTCAGCGGACTCAGTGAGGCCCACGGTTTTCGTCTGCCAATCGTCGAGATCCTCTACGGCGGTCATTGTGTAGAATATCTTATAACCAAGCAGCTTGCCACGGCTGGGCACCGGCTCCCACCATATTTCGGCCGTCTGCTCAGAAGTGGCCTCCGCCTGCACGGACATTGGTGCTCGACCCATATCCCGCTCCGTCTCCACTATTAACTTGTCGCTAAAGGGGCCAGCTCCCTGTTTGGTGTAGGCTCTTACCCGAAAGATGTACTCGGTATTCTCCTCCAGATTCGTAAACACTGCCTTGCGTAGCGTCATATTTCGCTCGGAGCCGAGGCCATGGTCGATTTTCTTGTGAAACTGTACGTCATATCGGGTTATCAAGCCATTTTGGTGCTCCCTGGTGGGAGGATCCCAGGTTACGCATACCACATCCGGTGTCTGGAAGCGAATGGTGATGTTTGAAGGTGGTCCACCGGGAGTTCCTTCGGGTGTCTGGAAGATTTTCACCGACTCCTGGCCGATACCAATGTGGTTACTTCCGGCCACCCGAAACTCGTACTCAACACCGCGCTCCAAGTTATCAAAGCGCTTCTTTGTCATCTGGGGTCCGGACAGCATATCCTCTTTTAGGGCCTGATCTTTGACGCCCCATCGAAGCCGGTAGCCGCGAAGTTCGCCGTATGTCTGTGCCGGACGCTCCCACTCCAGCTCGATCGATACGACCGGCTCTCGCTCCATGATCTTTAGGCTCACCGTTGGACGGACAGGAACTCCGCCGGGTGTTTTGACTACAATTGCTGCACTGCGGTCGCCATCCCCTTTCCGCGTTAAGGCGGCAACCTGAATGGAATACTTGGTGTCTGGCTGCAGTCCTGTCACATTGAACTCCAACGTGTCGACTACATCGAACTTGAAGGGTTCGTTCAAAAAGCCCTTGCCCTTTAAAAAAAAGATAACATTTTCGTCAATTTCAAAATATGTAGCTAATGAAATTTTTTAAAAACTCATGTAGAATAAATTTACATTATGTTTTTCAATATTTTTAAATTTTTATTCAGATGAATTGCCAGATACACAGATCGTTTTTGTCAGAAGACAAATGCAGCAGGTTTGTTCATACAGTCTGTTTCACTCTTACCAAGGAGATCATCAGTGAACTTTGAAGCCGATCGAATTTCAACGTTAAATGCGTCATTATATACTAATGGTAGTACTAATAGAAAATCAACACATCCCAAAAATATGCAATCAATAAGACATACGCTAGAAACCAACAAACCGTTGCTGAGTAATTCCCGATGGGAGTTCTAACGGAACAGAAAAAGCACACAGAGGTAGGGGAAACTGCCCCCTCTGGCCTCCAACATTAAGAGCAGCCGAAGTTAATGCATAGGGTCTTACAGATTCCCAAGTCCGGGTTCAGCAAGGCACTAGTATATAATGACGCATTTAACGTGAAGTTCGATCGGCATCAAAGCTCACTGATGATCTCCTTGGTAAGAGTGGAACAGACTGTATGAACAAACCTGATGCATTTGTCTTTTAATAAAAACGAGCTGTGTATCTGGAAATTAATAATCAACAAATCTGATTTCTGTATATGAAGATCAGATTGACTATAGGCCTCGAGTTTGTGCAAAATTACGAATAGTTTTTCAATAACTTTTTATGTGATTAAGTACTTGTTTTAATTTCGCATTCAGTTTTTTGCATATTTTCGGAAAAAAACAAGTGGGAATGTCGAGTGTGCCCGACTGTGAGATACCCGGTACCCAAAGCATTGTGGGTAAAATTAAACAGCACATGAACATGGAAAAAAAAAATGTTGACAAATGAACACTAATATTGCTAGAAACATGTTGAACATGTTGGGCAACTCTCAAATGTTCAACTCGACAAATGTTGCTAGGAACAAGTTGAGCAACACCCAACAAAGACAAATGTCGCTAGGAACATGTTGAGCAACACGGATTGGCGTTGTCAACATAGAAGAATACGAACATACACAGAAACTTTATCGCTTAATAACTTCCACGTATATCATCCGATTTTACTCAGCTAAAGGCGTGATTTTCGGCTTAAAGTAAATAGAAAGTCTTAATAAGTAGGCAATCGCGGACGCGTTCTGAAAATTTGAGTAAAATTGGATGATAAACATAGAAGTTATTAAGCCATAAAGTTACTGTGTATACTTCTTCTTAATCTTGAAAGAGAGAGAGACATTGAAAGCGCACGTGCGTGTTGCTTAACATGTTTTTAGCTACATTTGTCTTTGTTGGGTGTTGCTCAACATGTTTCTAGCAACATTTGTCTTTATTTGTCAACATTTTCTTTTTCCCATGTTCATGTGCTATTCAATTTTACTCACAAAGCTTTGGGTACCGGGTATCTCACAGTCGATTATACTCAACTTTAGCTTTCCCACTTGTTTAGTATAGGGGCTGTCCATATATTACGTAATCACATATGGGGGAGGGGGTCAGCGAAATGATTAAATTTGATTATTTGCGAGGGGGGGGGGGGGGGGCT
>VNJW01004206.1:0-22274 GCA_008042615.1 Drosophila auraria | reverse complement strand
TTCACGTACGCCATCGATGTTTTCTGGCACAACGGCTGTTTTTGGACGACCTTCGCGGAATTCGTCTTTGAGGGAGCGTCGGCCACGATTGAATTCGTTGTACCAGTTTTTCACAGTGCTATAGGATGGTGCTTCATAGTCATACAAAGATTTAAGTTCATCGCTGCACTCTTGTCGTGATAATCCACGCCGAAAGTTGTGAAAAATGATCGCACGAAAATGTTCACGAGTTAATTCAATTTTTTTGCGAAATTGATTTTTTTAAGTAACTGTAAACAACACAAATGATAGTCGTACGTCAAACCGTTCTGAGTACGTTTATGCTTAAAAATGTCGAACTTTTCAATGGAAATGTCAGATTCCACCTAACAACACTTAGTGTTGCCTAGGCCAGAAATATATATAGCAGCCCACGTATTATTTTAAAGAAATATTTTTAAAACCTAATTTTGTTCCTTAAAACACCTGTAGTATTTTTCTCTGTGCTGGCGAACTTTATAATCTTTTTTTAATAATTTCATTTTTGGCCTTTGTTAGCAGTTGGCAGTTTGGCAGTTGGAAGCTGACGCTGCGTTGATTGACGTCTCGCATTTAACATTTTTTTTTCTCCTCTTTTCTGCATATTTTATATGGTGTTGGTTTTGGTTTGGGATTGGTTTCTGTTTCCTCGGTAACTTACTGCCAACAGTTAATGGTTTGGTGGTGATCGTGGTTTGGGGCGTAGCATATTAGTCAAGATCTTCTCTCCACGTTTCACGCCGATCTGGGGATCTGGATCCCTCATCTGCTGCTACCGCCTGACATTTAATTCTCGCTTAATCACTGTCCGGTCCAACGGTATTCCCGAATGCTTCCTGCTGGCCTGCCAGGCTGCCTTTTCTTCTGCTTCTCCCGGGCTTCGACATGTGCCGTATAAGTTGACAGGATCTGGATCAGGACTTATTAATAACAAGCCCCCAAGCCTGCCAAATGGAATTTTCATGCTTGTAGCCCAGGAATTCGAATCAGAAATGGAAAGGAAAGGTATGAAAGTCGAGGGGAACTCAGAAAAAGAAATGCTCCCTCCGGTCATTTTGATAAATTAGCCTCATTTGTTGGCCAGTCGCGGTCAAAACAGAAACAGGCAAGGACAATGCGATAAATATCACTTAGTCAAGAGATCGTGGGTGAGCTCAGTTGAGGATAATAGGGAAAAATAAGAGAGGTGGCAAGGTCGATTTAAGTTAATTCCAAGAGGTGTGCGGCTTCTGTTTAAGACGAAGGGTTGGAAAATTGTATCTATGGGCTAAGGGTTATTCGGAAATAGAGTAAATATAGGGACTAGCAATACCCTAATACTAAAACCCTCTACAAGGGTATAAAAAAGGTAATAAAACAATTGTTTGAATTTTAGAAAGGTGAACAAATAATTTGTATTTTATTTTCGGTAATAATTGGAAGCACCTTAAGAATTTCACCCAGGATACCCCCCATAATCATAAGATTGAACACAGGTCATATTAACCAAATATGCATCGGGAGTGCAAATCGCATAAATTTGCCAATAGGTTATATAAACGTAAATCGAATATGGAGGGACATTCCGTATTAGGACTATGCCCGGTGCCATATAGGCAACCACGAAAGGACCACGCCTATTTTTTTTCTGTTTCACGGACGTCCTTATCTGCGATGCACTGTCGTTCCTGATGACCCTCTTGAGCAATGGAGTAAGCTGACAGGAATCCACAACCTCCTGATCGGAGCAGAGATGCTGGAACTTGTCGTCAACACCTTTGGCACAATATTCGCCAGGCTTAGGTGCGAACTCGTAGAGCAGCGTTTTACTGGGCGGCGAACAGCTGTAGAGGCATGTCAGCCACTGGTAGTGCCAGCCATCTATTTCAGTCGCTGCCATGGCACAACCCAACCGATTGCTGGGGCCCACCATCATTCGTAGGAAGTGTCCCACTTCAGAGCTGAAACGGAAGACCAGTATGAAAGCTATAGTCAAGTCTGCTGTTGCCGCTGATAGAGCCTCCTTATAACTCCTAATAACTCCGTCAATATAATTGTATAAATAATACTCACTTATTAAGTAACGATCCATCTAACATGTCCTGCATCGTAATTTTCTTGTACTGGTCGTACCAGGCGTTTAGTTGAGATCCTACGATCCTGTAAGGATTTTCTTTCTTCTTGGACTTATTGTAGGCTTCATTTAAACTCGGAGCGGAGAAATTTAGAGTGGAAATACAGCTGTTTTCGGGTTGAATGTCGCAGCGCATTACCAGAAGCTTGGCGGCATCGGCCAGATCGGGGTCCCAGCTCAGTTTTAACATTCGTCCGGCCGCCGGCAAATGAAGGGGGGCCCCGCTGGCCATGGCATCACGGAAGGTGTTATGACGATGCACGAGAAACTTCTTAATTTGTTCGGTTATGGTTATAAGTTCTTTTCCACACACCGCCGACCAGTTCTGCAAATAAAGGAATTAATAATGATAATTCCAAAGTGTAATACTTTTAGCAACTTCTACAATTTTAAATTATAGTCCAAGATCGAAAAGGATTACTTACTTCGGTAGTATTGCATCCATAGTGGGGCTTAACTTTGTCATCACTCTCCGTCATTGATCTGGCTTCATTCAGGCTAAGTAGAAGAAACAGTCCGACTGCAAAACTCAGATAACTCCACGGCATCATTTTCCCTTCTAGACTAACTGTACGACCTTTCACAAGTTATCCCAATCAACTGCAATTAACTACGGTAGATTGTGTCCAAGTGGGACGAAATCGTACATTTTCTGGTTTAGTTAGGCCTTAAAACTATTTTAGTTTCTAGCACCTGCACTGTATTTTATTAAAGTGTGACGAAACCGTACCTTTTTCTGGTTTATTTAAACCTTAAACATACTTTAATTTCTAGCCCCTGTACTCTGTTTTATTTAAAGATTTAACAAGAAGGAAACTAACTTCGGCCGAAGTTTATATACCCTTGTAGATAATAACATAAATAAAATGAAAGGATCATAAATTTAGTTTTAATGCAAGTCTTTAAAAATTACGAAAATCTGCTCATTTGCCTCGATCCTTCCTGTGGCAGCTAAACTAGTTTGCGTAGAAACGGACAGACGGACGGACAGACGGAGGGACAGACGGGCGGACAGACGGACGGGCAGACGGACAGACGGACGGACAGACGGACGGACAGACAGACAGACAGACGGACAGACAGACGGACAGACAGACGGACAGACAGACGGACAGACAGACGGACGGACAGACGGACATGGCTAGATCGACTCGTCTGGTGATGTTGATCAGGAATTTATATACTTTATGGGGTCGGAGATGCTGCGTTCACTTTGTCTGGTTTTTTTTTTCCTTTATAAAATTAGTTATTTACCTACATTGGCAAATCCCCTTCTCCTCCTCCATTTAACTATTACTTCTAGCCATTATCCCAATAGATCGTGCCAAAAAAAAGAAAGAAAAAATGAGGACAGTCTATTGTTCAATGTGATAAATGAATGTGGCACGCTGTTCATCAGCTCGGGACACTTTGTTTACTCTCGAGTGCCAAGGAACTGAAAAACCACAAGAGATCACAACAGCAGAGAGGTTTTCATCTTTTCAGCGGTCGACAGACTGGAGAAATCCAAATCAGTCGGAGCGAGTTTTTGCCAGTTTAACACCTTTTGGCCCTATCATTTGGCAAGCTGTGTAAATAGAGAACAAAAAGCCACAAACAAGTTTCCCGTGAATTTCGGGCCTCCCCAATGAATGGCCTCTTCTATTTGCACTAATGAGCAAACGCAATAAAATCGGTACAAACCCTGCAATTGTTTTCACGGCAATTGTTGCCCAGCCTCAGAGGGATCATGGACGATCATTGCGTTCCCTGAAGGGGAGTGACAGGATCTGTGTTTGGGAAAAACTGACTGTTTATGTTCTCGCTTGGCCTGTGAAGTTGCCCATAAATTATCCAGCGAGAATGGGAGCATTCTATATAGATCCTCCTGTCAGGGCAGCTGTGGAATCCTCTCTCGGCCTTAATTAGTTGGGTATTTTATTGTTTTGACACAGCTTCGATTTGGGTTTCGGTGTCGGTATCCTTGCCGCCTTCCAATAAGTCAAAGCAGACTTGAGCCGCCTTGGCCATTCGCGTGCAATCAAAGTCGAGTGCTTTTCCAGGTCTCCACCCCTGACTCTGCCTCTGTTCATGCGTTGACTTTTGCCTATAGTTATGGCTCGCACATTACGCTGATTAGTGTGCCGACCGCTATAATTACCGACGACAACAACTATAAGCACAACGACGTCCATGGGATTCTCGGCAACTTCAACCAGTATGTATAAAAATGAAGCAGCTTTTGTTTCTAAGGAGTTGCAGATACTCTTGCAAAGAATAATAATATTTAAAAGGAACGGGGATCTAATTTAGTTAAATAAATTTACAATTAGAGGGCAAACAAAAGGCAATTTCAGTTTGGGAGTTTCTTGGCAAGAAGAACATTTATTAATTTAATGAAAATAGCTTATCTGTTCTGTCTAAAATAGTATAATATTTTCTACAAAATTTATATGACAAATAATCGTTATTTTTACGATAAAGAAAATGAATACCTTGTTAAATTTTAAGCTCTTCAATAATTAAAAATAATTGTACCTTTTATGTGAATTCTAAGTATCAGATACAGTCCCCCTTTTTGTCTTTAATCATCAAAGGAATTTTATGAATGAAAATGATTTTTTAATTGAATATTTAACTTAGTATTAACTTGAATATTAAAACTAACCTTTTAAATAAGCTAATGGACACCACGAGAATCTCATTCGGTCTACGAAAATTGCCTAGCGGTGAGCTGCAGACAAATTTACAGCGCAATCAAAGTGCAAAAAACCTGTGCAGCGTTCGACGTTCGCTCGCTCGTGGTTCGCTTCTGCGGGGGGAGTTTTAAGATTAAACACATTTTGCATTTAATTTGCCATAATTATGGCAGTCGACGGCCGAGTTGGCGGTGCCCGGGCAGGGGCAGGGGCAGGCAGGCCGTTGATGGCGCCAAATTAAGTTGTAAATGAAGTTTTTGGCGTCGCTTCGCTTGCACCAGGCACCAGGCTTGTTCTCCATCCTCCATCCTCCGTCTCCGGTGGTTGGACTTTAGTGCTTGCATGTGGCCACATTTTCCACTTGCACCACTCACAAAATTCTAAGCTGTGAAACGCCAATGGGACTCAACAATTTTCGGTTATTAATTTGACTTTGCTGGCGTTCGTGTGAGTTATTTTCGGTCGGTTCGAAATTAATGTTGCTCAATTAATTTGCGCCACTAAACGTTCCGCAGTCTCCATATTTTCTTGGTGTTTTTCGTTGTATTTAATTTATGTGCGGTTAGTATTTACTGACCAGCATCTGCTGGGGGTTTCTCCTATTTTGACAGCTTATTTCGGTCACGGATCTCTTCTCGGCGGAGACAAAGCTGTTTTTGATAGGTGTGTAAATGTGCCAGAGGAAATATGTGGACCTCGGAGTCCAAGGGAATCGGAGATTATTTATTGGCCTGAAATGAATGTTTTAATGTCGAATAATTAATTAAAATAAGCTGGCCAGAAGTTCCTTGGGTTTCTTTTATAACTAGGTACATTCTTTGGATTTAAAAAAAATTATCTCAACTTTCGAGACTGTTTGCAGTGCATTCTCTGATAAGAAACCAATTTTCTTCAACTCCTAGCTAAGGAAAACATTTTTTTAATCAAATTCTAAAAGAAATAATGACATAATTTCGCTGCAAAAAGTCCGTCCTCCTTCTCTCCGCTTAATTTCAGCACTTTGGCTCTTCATTATGCGCCGACAATTACCCATGAGTATCCATTTCAGAGCGGCGTCAGTCGTGTGTGAATGCAATTGCGAACTGCAGTTGCGATTGCGAATGTGAAATGCATTTTTCAACACTCGGAACGGTGCCAACTGTTGGAAAGATGAAAACTTCCTCTGCTGTCGAGAGAGAGAAAACCTGTTAATTATCAACAATTTTGCCAGCCTGCTGCGTGTCCGTAATTAGTTGAATTTCCATTGAAAAGCTGCGGCAATTAAAAAATAAACACACAAAGGCCACAGTACACACGCATTGCCAACTGCAACTGCAAAGTGTTGCCAACTTAGCGTACAAAATTATGGCAGATCCCGCCGAGCTAGTAAGAGAGAGAGAGAGATCTCCGCCATAAAAGCCAGTACAGTGGATACCATAGTATAATTCAAGGAAGTTGCCACATGTCAGCCGTGTCGAAAGGCCCAGCAATTAAGACTCAAATTGCATTGCAAATCTGCATTAATTGCAGAGTGTCATAAAGTGTATGCCAAGAGAGCTGTGGGTATTCGAGATTGTGAGAAGTTGGGCCACTTCTAGCAGGTGTTCTTAGATTTATTAATAACTAGCCTTTAGTCAGAGGTGTTGATTTCGAAGTATTTTTAAAAAGAGTTTAAAAGTTGGAACTTAAAAATGTGATAATAATTTAGAGATTAGTCCAAACCCTTATAATTATCCTTGTATCCCATCCCATCTTGTCTAGTATCCCTCTGATTATGTCTCTCATGCTCTTCGCACACATCTTTACGCATAAACACATTGCGATTGAACTGGGTAGACCCTAGGTGAAAGATCCACCCACAAAAAAAAATCCACCCACTTGCCACTTAAGCGCTGCATGCAAAGCAATTTAGCCCGAGCAGCTGCGTCCTTCCAGCGCCACGTTCCACATTCATATTGAAACAAATCCCTACGCGGGAGTGGAGTGAGGTGGAAACTCTGGAAACTTCACAGAAAAAAAAAACCCCAAAAGAACAAATTCTGTGCACCGAAAGGAAAAATGTGATCAAAATATCTAGCAAAGATATACAAATGGTATACAAATATTAATATCATGATGGTATATTTGATTTCGATCACAATAATTAAATCAGGAATCATATTTACTGATTTACTTTGTAGTTAGGGGCTGTCCATATTTTACGCATTCACCAGTGTGACCGTTTATGGCATTTTTTACAATGTAAAAATCGCTCTCGCTGTCCATTAACGAACTTTTTCGTTCAGAATTTTATTTAATTTTATCAGAAGCATAGTGCCGAACTAAATAAAGTTAGATTTAAAAAAAATGATGCGTTTATGGATAGCGAGAGCGTTTTTCACATTGTAAAAAATGCCATAAGCGGTCACACTGGTGAATACGTAAAATATGACTGATTTAATCAACAGTAAGCCATATTTTTGTTAGCAGAAAAAGTGCATTTTCTGTAATGATTGAAACAAATAGCAAGAATAATAAAATATATATATAATGCTTGGAGTTTATGATTTATTAAATATTTGTTATTAGGTTTAGTTTATTTTGAAAACATTTATAAGCCTTTATACTATTTTTAAAGCTTAAATAACACTCGGGCTAAAATTCTTTTCTATTGAGGATTAATTCATTATTTATAGTAAAACTTTAGTTAATTTTTCTCCTCTGTATAAATGAAGAGGAAAAGCGAAAAAAGATACAAATAATAAAGTTCGCTTGTCAGTTTAGCAGCCATTTTGCGGTTCCACGGCACAGTTCTCCACCTGCCCCGCCGCCTGTCATTTTCCTGCCATTTTCCGCCCACCAGAAGTTCGACGAATGCTTTGCATTTCCCGTCCCCTGCTTGGCTTTTTTCTTCCCATTTTCTTGATTTTTTTCCGTTTTTGTTCTTGGCCTGGCACATCTTTTGGTGCTTATCCGCAATTTCTTTCCGCTTCGTACTCACCTTCCTCGCAAGACATAAACTTTTTTATGGCACCCACTGTTGTTGCCTTTGATAAATCTGCCTCAATTTGCCATATCGAGGGAGGGGGCGTGGCTGGCCTATTGCTTTATTTGCCACAACCCAAACCCAAGGCTCACCTCAGGCCCCGGCCGCCCTCTCCACTTCATGAAAGACAAGTTTTATGTCAATTTTTTCTGCTTACTTAGTGGGCGGCTGCTTAAGCCTGATTTAGCCCTCATTACATAACGAGGGGGGGCGGAAGTGGAAGTGGAAGTGGGATTTGCTTTATTACAGTTTAATTAAATTTACCCTGGCCGGAATTTGTCCTGTGGCTGGCGTCGTCTTCAGCCAAACGACTCAATTACGCAGTTAATCGTAAAAAAATCCTTGCACTGATTTGTTGCAGCTGAAACCGAAGCGAAGGACGATGGTGAGGGTTGAGAGGATGCGACTGCGGCTGTGGATGGCGGAAACCCTCCTTCTGACAGCGATGTGGACGCATGTTTGGGCCATAAAACGGCGGCACTCTCTCCGGCTATTATTGCTCTTCGGTAGGATGGGGTGCTGCTCCGTTATCCTGCCTGGCATCCTGCGTGGCCTCAGGTGCGCTCACTGGCGAGTTGATCCATTTATGGCCATCGTTTGGCCTTTTTTCTACGATTTTCCGGGCATTTTCTCTTCTTTTTTTTTTGTGCTTCGAGTGTTTCTTCATCCAGAGCTACTTTTTATATACCACTCGAGCGGAGGGTGAACATATGGTATGCCGGGACTTAAGACGGCGTGAATTAAATTATTTGTATATATTTTATATGGATTATAGGGATTCTCTTGCATTAATTTTACCCTAAGATGTATTAGTAATTATTATTATTATTTATTAATATTTAAAAATGCTCTAATGATATAAAATCAATTTCTAAAATAGCGAAAGTATTATTTAGTAACTGTTAAAAATATATACGAAATATGCAAAGATAGGTCTCTGAAAATAATAGTAATAAACTTCTTATCAACACATTTCAAAAACCCAATTGTTCAGAATTAATGCAACAATAGTATAGCCTTTTTAGGGTGTACCACCTTTTTTCTAAGGGTGTACCTGCCCATGAAGTATCAATTATTCGACCCATCTCTAAAAGGTCATTCCTTTGTACATCATTTAAGGGATACGCGGCTAAGACGCTACATGACCGCAATGAATGGAGCTCCCTCGACTGCGCTCGGGCCGTATTAATTTCTGGGCGAGATTTACGAGCGAATCTGGTGGAAAATGCTGGCAGGCGGGGAGCAAGGGCCAAACCCTTTGTTAATCAAAAGGACACACGTGGCCGGATGGCTCTCGCCTTGATTACACTCACGGCTGGGGCAATTAAGCGTGTCAGGATCTCTGTATTTGGCATCCGAATCCGAATCCGCCATAAACCCAGACGGACACCAATCAAAAAGCCCCTCTCGAACAAGCTGGGGCACTTTCCGGCAAGGAAATACCAAATAGATGCCTGCCCCGTCAATCTAATCTC
The DNA here is from genome assembly GCA_008042615.1 of Drosophila auraria. Taxonomy (NCBI): domain Eukaryota; kingdom Metazoa; phylum Arthropoda; class Insecta; order Diptera; family Drosophilidae; genus Drosophila; species Drosophila auraria. The sequence goes on along the minus strand of VNJW01004206.1, from coordinate 12,986 downwards.
TTGAGGGGCTCAAGGATCCCCCCGAATCTGGAAATTGTTTACCTTTCCGACTGAGGCCAATAAAGAACCACTAAGCCATTTTAATTTGCCTATGCAAATGCCGAGTTGTTTACTTTTTGACACATGCGCGACTGTCATAATTTAGCCCGGCATTTGCCTTCCTTCCCTCTTCCGTATCCGTTGTCCTTGTTCGAGTATGCAAATTAGGGGGCCTGACATTGGTAATCCCTGCTAGCTGCTGCAATTATGAAGCCAGGCAAAAAACCAAACGGCGTGCAAATGTGACAGACGTTCGCCGGAATCGGAAAATTAAATGGAAATATCAGCAGGAAACCGGAAAAGGGGTGCAGACGGGTGTAATTTATGGGAATGGCTACGAGTGATCGCCATTCCAGCTATGAATCCTAATTTGAAATTTACAAAATAAACGAAAAATATATTATAAAGATACAAATTTAGTTACAAGCTTAGTAAACTCGCTTGACTTGCTGTTGGTTATAGACCGGCAAATTCGAAAATATTTTAAATCCTTTGGGATAAATGCACGATGGCGCATATTCCGATCTATAAGTTCATAAAAAATGCCCCTTTGTACAATTAATTAACCGAATTTATATTTACATCCGTTGTTCATTTTAGTCAGTTGATTCATAAACATCACATTTCAGTGCACTTTAAAATTTTAGTTGAAATCCGAAACGCTCCACTACAAGATCTGATGGGGTAACTCTTCTGTTGGAATTAAGAACGGAATTAAAACGAGGTCAAGTACACAAAAGCATAATATACTTACATCACCCCAACGCAAAGATTTGGAAAAACAGTGTTAATTAGAAATATCATCAGAAAATTTGTATCTACAATCAATAATTTGTAATTAAGGCCAGCGACTTCGCTGGTATTCGCTGAGTTTAAGGACGGCCAAAACATGTACAACTGTGAGCAGAAAAAAAAGATTTATCTTTAGCAACTTTAAATTAATAACAGCATTAACACAAAAATAAACATTAAAAAATACTTTCTATTAAGTTTAAACTATAAATTAAGTTTAAATTATAATTATTAAATGATACTCTCTAATAACAATTAAATATTGTGAAAGCGAAGGAAACTTACCTAGAGGAAAAACCAACACACAAGTCGCAATAGCCAAGGGGTAGCTCAGGCATTTTCCAATTCTAAACATAGTGGCGCTGTCCTGTTTAAAAAACAATACAGAGGAAATATATATTTATATATTGATAAAAAATAATAATATTTAAATAATTTGATTTCAAAATAGATATAAAAATTAATTGTTCCATGCCGTGGCATGTCAGGAACAAGGGTTCAAAGCGTTCTTGAAATTTGATGTGTTGAATTGGCTCCAAGGTTGAGTGGTTCTTGTGTTAATATTTTCCTTTATAAATAATTGACTTACCTTGCGCATTCCGAACAACAAAAGGATTCCTGCGATTATGTACGATATGATAAGCAATATTTGAAATATAGCAAACGCTATAGATAATCCGGGATTGGAATCATCTTTCTTCACGACGCTGTAGTTTTTTACCAGGTACTCTACTAAAAACTTCGCTGTGAAAATCCATATCAAGAATATAATTAGGCAAACCGCTCCAAACCCGATACACCAAAACGAATAGAATCGGCAGCAAAAGGTAGGGGATGCATTTTTACACATCCTTTCAATAATATATTCTAATTCGTTGACTTAAATTGTGTTGTGAGTTGTCCTTGTTTGATATATTTGCGATGTGAGCTATATTTTCTAATGAGATGTATCTCAAAAACTTCTAGATCGGTTACTTCGGCTCAGACGGTTTTAGCTGAACAGGAAGTGCAAAGCAAATACCTTTTTATAGGTAAAGTTAGGCTATGAATCCTAATTTGAAATTTACAAAATAAACGAAAAATATATTACAAAGATACAAATTTAGTTAGAAGCTTAGTAAGCTCGCTTGACTTGCTGTTGGCTATAGACTGGCAAATTCGAAAATATTTTAAATCCTTTGGGATAAATGCACGATGGCGCATATTCCGATCTATAAGTTCATAGAATTTAGATTTACATCAGTGGTTTATAGGGCTCTTAGTCAAAATAAAAAGGTTGATTCAAAAACATCGCATTTCAGTGCATTTACAAATTTTAGTTGAAATCCGAAACGCTCCACCACAAGATCTGATAGGGTAACTCTTCTGTTGAAATTAAGAACGGAATTGAAACGAGGTCACGTACACAAAAGCATAATATACTTACATTTCCCCAACGCAAAAATTTGGAAAAACGATGTCAATTTAAAATATCATCAGAAAATTTGTATCTACAATCAATAATTTGTAATTAAGGCCAGCGACTTCGCTGGTATTCGCTGAGTTTAAGGACGGCACAAATATGTACAACTGTGAAGAAACAAAAAGGATATATCTGTTTGTTTAACAATAAATAAATTAGCAACTTTATATTAATAAAGGCATATTTGTTTGATTTCATGATAGGATTAACACAAAAATAAACATTGAAAAATACTTTCTTCTTTTAAACTTGGTATTAAGTTTAAGTTATATATAACAAGTTCGGACTCGATACTCTCTAATAACAATATTATGTTTATTGTGGAAGCGATGGAAACTTACCTAGAGGAAAAACCAACCATACAGTCGCAATAGCAAAGGGGTAGCTCAGGATTTTTCCAATTCTAAACATAGTGGCGCTGTCCTGTTTAAAAAACAATACAAAGGATATATATATTTATATATTGATAAAAAATAATAATATTTAAATAATTTGATTTCAAAATAGATATAAAAATGAATTGTTCCATGCCGTGACATGTCAGGAACAAGGGTTCAAAGCGTTCTTGAAATTTGATGTGTTGAATTGGCTCTAAGGTTGAGTGGTTCTTGTGTTAATATTTTCCCTTACAAATAATAGACTTACCTTTCGCATTCCGAACAACAAAAGGATTCCAGCGATTATGTACGATATGATAAGCAATATTACAAATATAGCATACGCTATAATTAATCCGGGATTGGGATTATCCTCCTTCACGACGATGTAGTTTTCTACCAGGTACTCTTCTACAAACTTAGCTATGAAAATCCATATCAAGAATATAATTAGGCAAACCGCTCCAAACCCGATACACCAAAACGAATAGAATCGGCAACAAGAGGTAGGGGATGCATCTTTACACATCCTTGCAATAATATATACTTATTCGTTGACTTAAATAGCGTTGTGAGTTGTCCTTGTTTGATTTATTTGCGATGTGAGCTATTTTTTCTAATATGAGATGTGTCTCAAAAACTTCTAGATAGGTTACTTCGGCTCAGACGGTTTTGGCGGAACAGGAAGTAAAAGCAAATACTTTTTTATAGGTAACTCCAAATCAAATACTTCAAATCCTTGATTTGTATCCCTCGGGATACCCTCTGCTCACACACCCACTGTATACACAAAAGAGATCAGAAAAGCCATTGCAGTTAAATTGTAATTGTGTGGCTTGATTTAGCCTTTTTAAGAGTTAAACTGCTAGTTTTTAAGTCAGAACACTTTAGCTAAATATTTACAAATGCAATGTTGACATGTTAAGGTAATGGTTTAAACCTACGAAAAAGTATAAATATATATAATTTCCTTGGAAGTTTCCACATCATCCTGAGGGACTTTCCATTAAGTTCAATTAAAATAAATAACATTAGGCCGGAAAGTTAAATATCTAAAGCACTTCTTTGCCACATTCGCTGCCCTGCTCGCCCTGCGAACCGATACGGAGTCGGGATACTGGATCGGACGGGTACGGTACCGGTTCAGCCCACTTAGCTATTTCACACCTTATTTATTGACCATTTATTCGAGCCCGGCTCGCGTTTCGTGCGCTTTCGGCATTTATGTCAAGCGGCTCGAAAAGGCCCAGCCGCGAACTCCAGATGCGGCATCCCCGATAAGTTCTCCAAGGGGGCTGGCCACACTGGCCCACGGTTTGGTCCTTGGCAACCCAAAAACGGGCGGCAACCTGGCCGCACTCGCAAGCGTTAATGTGAATTATTAATAAGACAAAAGGCAGCGGCAAAAGGCGGCCTCCTTTGATGCTGCGCTTGCCAAAAAAAAAAAAAAAACCTAGCACGACTGGGGCTGTGCACTGAAAATAAAATAGATGCAGATTCAGGAAAGTGTCCACTAAGAAGATAAATAGATGGAAAATACTTATATATATATATAATATTTGTAAGCAAACTTCTTCAAATTGAAGTATAGAAAACCCGCTTTGTAAAATCTTCAAGTTCTTGAACTGTTTGTAAAATTTTATAATTAAATTTTACTTATTTTATTTTCCCATAGATATTACTAGTATAATAATTTGTTTGGAAAAAGTATTTCGAAATCTTTAAACATAATAACTTAAGTAGTCAAAGTAGTCAAAGAGACTCCACTTTTATATGAGGTGTGTTCAAAAAGTATCGCGAATTTTGAAATTTCGCGGGTTACGAATATTCGAATTTCGATTTTTTAGTGGCGTTATGTTGGTACTCATGTTTCTCACTTATGCCGACAATCTCGGCCATTTTGAATGTTCACTTAATTTTTGACAGCTGCTTTGTTTGCACGTTTTTTGGATCGTCCTTGATTTTTACTAATTCAGCCACCGTATTCCCCAGATCTGGCCCCCTGTGACTTTTTTTTGTTCCTTAAACTGAAGAGGCCCATGAAAGGACAACTTTACGCTACGCTTGGCGAGATAAAGACGGCATCGAAGGAGGAGCTGAACAAAATACAAAAAAATTACTTTTTGAAGTGCTTCGAGGATAGGTAAAACCGTTGGCACAAGTGTATAATATCTCATGGGGATTACTTTGAAGGGAACAAAATAGATATTCATGAATAAATAAATCATTTTTGAAAAACACAAAATTCGCAATACTCTTTGAAAACACCTTGTATATACTTTTTTTTTTAATATGCTAAATTGTTACTTAAGTCTTAAAAAATTAATAGCTAAATATCTTAGCTTTTCTGGGTTTTTTTCATCCGTGTAGCCATAGTTCGACGGCTAAGTTCAGCTGCATCTCGGCTTCAAAACCGGAGGTCTAATCAAGATGGCGCACAATTGCAGCGGCCGAGGCCGCGGCGGCGGCGTTGGCTCTTTGGCGCGAAGCAAACTAATCAGGCGGTGAGATTTAAAAATTAACGTGGCTCAAAGCGAGGAGCAGAGCCGAGCACTGTGCAGTTTGGGATGGCTCCGAGTCTTGGCCCGACTTTGGCATTGCAGTGAAAGTGTGTTCGGGGGGTTTATTTTTTTGGGGGCCCCGTTGATTTAGGCGCATTGCTGATAAGCAACAGCGAACACATTAAAAATGCATAAATCAATGCGATAAACATGATTTGCCGCATGTTTTATTGACTATTGTTGCTGTTTTGTTATTGTCTTGGCCTTTGGGATTTTTCCTTGGCTTGGACTGGCCTGGTCTTGGCGGCTTTTATTTGCTGGCACGATTGTGGCTCACGGGGCTATGCCATATAAATTTTGATCGGAGGTTCCTTGACTCTTCATTTGTTTTGGGGGCTTTTTGTGGCAGGCGGTATATTCATTAAGGAGTGGTTACTTTTGTTCATTCACAACAATCATTAGGTAATTAACATGGAAAATAGTTAAATCCCCTTATTTTTTAGCTTATATTTATTCCTGACTAGCCGCTGATTCAGTTGCTGAAATGATTCAAACAATATGCCAAGCTGTATATATGCGCAATATGCAGTCGGAGTAAAGAAAAGAAAAGCCACTTGATGATGCTCGAGTGTCTGTATGAAAAGCACTCGAAAGATTTTTCCGCGACTGGCGCGCAAATAAATTGAAAACTCGTTAAAAATCCATAATGCTTGAGGCGGCACTCGGAAAATGCGACTGAAGCACACACACACACACACAGGGAAAATCATTTTCATTTATATATTTTCGCCTGGCATTCGGGGACTCGAGCGATTGAATTGAACTCGATGTGCGTCCGAGTCCGATTCCGATTCCGATTCCGATTCAATTGCCTTTTTTCCACTTTATCGCAGCTACCGCTGCTGGGCCATAAATCTGGCAAGTGGCTTTTCCTTGTGCACTTGCTTAATTAATAATTTTATGGCCTTTTAATGGCCGGCCTAGCCAACAACAGGGAATTAATCAACGGCGTGATCCATTGCGCCAAGCGAACGGAGCACTCTGGCTCCAGCTCGGGACCTGGAAGTGAGCAGGCAGCCGATCCGATCCATTGATCTTGTGCGCCACCTTCTACTCCTGGTCCAGCCCAAAAGTTAGCCATTCTAGGCGCGTTTATCAGCGATAAATCTCTTTGTGTTTGCGCCGGCGCAAGTGAATTGAATTGAATTAAATTTTAATTAATTTTATCTGCACTTTGTGCCAAACACGCAGCCTCCCACCCACCACCACCACCGTCGCCGCCCGCCAGATCACTTCCCGTCGATCGTTGTAATTGTGGAAAATTGAAAATTACCCACAGCCGTCGCCGTTCGCTTTGATCTCCTTTATTTCTGGTTTCTGTTCCGACAGCGGCCAATGGAATTTCTTTAAGCAAATCGACGCCATGCTTAAGCATTTTGGCAGTAAATTTCAAAAGAAATTGATAATATTCATTATGCCATCTGCGATTCGGCTTTTTACTTCTTTGTTGGATTTTTCACTCCGCCACAGAAACAATTTGCGTAAAATTTTTATGGCTTAAGATTTTACGATGAATTCCTCTCAACTTGTTGATGCTTTTTCTTGCAACCAGGGAAAGCTTCTCATTTTTGAGTCATTCCGTAATGCGTCAATGGTTGTGGATTTTAATGGGCCTTATAGGCTAAGTACAGAGTTCGATGTGTAATTGCCAAATTATTTAAAACTAATGGATGCCTTCTGTTTTTATTTGAAAAAAAAAATTATGGACAGAAATTGTTTGTATAAATTTGCAACTGCTTTAATATTGAGCAGAGAAAATTTGAAATATGCTTGACTTCTTTAGGATTAAACTAAAATGGTCTAGGGTAACTGTGAATTCTGTAAAGATCGAAATGAGAGGGGAAAAGGAGAGTTGAAATATTCGTATGTTCACCTCAGAATGTCTGTCTACATATACAGACTCTAACCTTTTGGTTGTCCTTTAGTTTTAGTTAACTCGTTAGCAACGCACACTCAAGTCTAGAGGCACGAGCGGAAAATTAACTTGAAGTATACGGAAATGAAAATAAATTAGGTATTTATTGACAAGCATTTATTTAAGATATATCGTATACCATTAAATATAGGTAACATCACTATTTTATACTAATTTCATCAAAAAGTAATTATCAAAGGAGCGATCGGTCATATTATATATATTCCAGGAACATCTGCTAAGCCTTTGTGTTTTATATATCATCAGTCACAATCGGTTGACTATGTCTTATCGCTGTCATATTAATGGTTGGGTCAAATCATAAAATGCAAGGGTATATAATCTTCGGCTTTCAATCTTTATTTTTTTTTTGAAGACCTTTGTAATTGAATATCAAAGCAGAAAATGGCCATAATTTACCGATGGAAATTCCAGGTGATTGGGATAACTTATGGTAGGCCGTACTGTTAGTTTAGAAGGGAAAATGATGCTGTGGAGTACTCTGATTTTTGCAGTCGGACTGCTGCTTCTATCAAGCCTGAATGGAGTTAGCCCCATGCCGAAAGCTGCCATTGCCTCACTCTCGACAGAAAGTAAAGGAAAGATGTACTGCCATCTAAAGAACTGCCCTGCTGGCAAATCCAAGCCTCACTATGGATGCGATAATACAGAAGTAAGTAATCCTTTTTGATCTTGGACTATAATTTTAAATTGTAGAAGGTGCTAGAGATATTCCACTTTGGAATTATCACAAAAAAAAAAAAAAGCGATTCCTTTAACAGACCATTATTCGCAGAACTGGTCGGCTGTGTGTGGAAAAGAACCGAAACTAATTACCATAACCAATGAAATTAAGAAGTTTCTCGTGCATCGTCATAACACCTACCGTGATATTGTGGCCGCCGGGAAAACCCTTGAATTACCTGCGGCCGGACGAATGTGTAAACTGAGATGGGACCCCGACTTGGCCGATGTCGCCAAACTCCTGGTAATGCGCTGCGATCTTCAACCCATAAACAGCTGTATTTCCACTAAGAAATTCTCCGCTCCGGGTTCTAATGAAGTCTACAATAAGTTCAAGAAGAAACAAAGTGCTTACAGGATCGTAAGATCTCAGCTGAAGGTCTGGTATGAGCAGCACAAGAAATTAACACTGATGAGCTTAATAGATGGATCGGCCCTTAATAAGTGAGTTTATTCATAAAATAATATGGACGCAAAAATGTGATCACTGTTTATTCCCGGTACCAGAAGGGGAAAAGGGTATTATAGATTATAGATTATAGATTAGAATACATATTCTTTATCAGCAGGACCAGGCGACTCAATTTTTTCATGAAAGTCAGATCTAAAAGACAAAAAAATAAATGGAGATACCACATTTATTGATAACATTCTTTTTTATTGCAAGCCAATCAAGTTTAATCAAGGGGGGACATCTAAGTAGCTAAAAAAAAAAGAGCGGACTTTGAGAATTTTTTTGGCCAAATGTAAGAGTCAATCGAAAATTTTTATATTATGTATTATAAAGTGAGACATTTATCAGAAATGGTTGTTGATCTTTTTTTGTATCAACAACAAAATGGCGGACGTGTAGCAATTATCCGTAGGCCCTATTTTTGCGTTGCCGGACACATAACTCGAACAAATCTTAACCGATCGATCTGAAATTTCTGTCAATTTGTTATCAACTTATAGTCAATTCACACTAGGCGCTACCCCCATCTACCGTCCACCATCTATGATGACACCGTCTGAGTTGTCAAATTCCATATATACATATTTTCCTTCCAAATTTTCTCAAAATATTCCACCATCACTTTGTGATGTTCCAATCTCAGCTGTTTCACTCCGTCTGTATACGGTATACGATATTCACAACGAACAAATCAACATAAAATCGAAATCGAAATGGTTGGTCGCCTTCACCCTGTAGTAAATCAGTGAACAAGCTGTACTCGTCCCTACAAAATGGCCCATTGCGAGGAAAGATGATTAAGATGGTGTCGTAGCCTTCGTGCCCATATCCATACCCTCTACTGAAGAACTGGTTCAAGGGATGGCAACACCCTGATCGCCTCCGACTCTCGGCTTTATTTTGGGCGTCCCACCTACTAGGCCCTGCGTCTGTCCATTCAGGAATGTTCCCGGACAGCCCCATAGGGAAGCCGCCGAGCTTATCCACCCTGGCCAGATCGCCATCGGTCAAAGAGTTCCTCCTCCATCTCATCTGCATCCCATCATAAACCCCAATATCAGTTGCTCTTCTTGAGCAACAGCCAAAATGCGCCTATTTTGGCTGCAAGGATACCATAATATTTGTTTCGCTTTGTATTCTTTTCCTTGTTTGACGTTTGTTTTACATTGCCATAACATCGTTTGACGCTTGATTTACATTGAAAGCTGACGGTAGATGGTTGATGGTGTCACGTAAACAGGAATTTCCAATTTTCCCCATCTTCTCATCGTTCCCTCTTTAATCACTGTAGTGTGAAAAGGCTATTAGGGCCGGTTCCTACCCTCCCTGTTAAATTTTCGAGGCCAGATAAAGTTCCGGCTTAGAAAATTTGAAGAGCTAACTTTAGCCGACACCCAGACTCCCTGTTAAATATTTTCCGGCCCGGAAACAAAATTATTTCCGATAACCGATAAAAATAAAACGAGACGGACAGCTTTTTTGAATGCTTGCGTTTGTTCGAATGATTTGCCTATATTTTCGGCGATGGCTGAAACAGAGAAAGAGGTTGCCACTCATCCACCAGTGCCGATACCTTTCCCGCTTCTCTGCAGCAAACTCTGGTGTGTTTTTCTTCTTAAGATGATCTTCCACAGCCGTTGTACTCCTGACTGGGCAGTGAACTTACGACCAAAACTTCCCAGGCTTCGGCTTTAAGGTGTTTTCCGCGAATTTTGTTTCCCGACATTTTTCCAATTTGTATATTTTTTTCACCCGAGTGACAGTTCAGTGCTTTACAGCAATAACCGATAAATAACAGTAAAGTTAACAGTGCTATGTTATTCTTTCACAGTCAGATACATTTTTGAAGGACAGGAAATCTTTTATCTGGTGACTTATTTTTCCGGACAGGTAGTTGTCAGGCAGTTTGATAGGTACCGTAGGAAGGGACCGGCCCTTAGCAGGGCAACTTTATGCTAAAAAAAATAAATAAAAAAAATTGAGCATCAAATTCTGGCTAAAAAATATTTCGAAAATATCAAGGATTTTTAGGATGTGCCCTGCTAACTTGATATCAACTTAGCAGGGCATCTAAAAAATAAAGTAAGCTCGTTATACTGCTTGGAGTAAAATTTTAATTTTTTATTGAATTTAAACTCTTTTTTTTTTGTGTACCTAGTTGCCTTTCATACTGGTCTTCCATTTCAGCTCTGAAGGCGGAAACCTTCTTCGAATGATGGTGGGTCCCAGCAATCGGTTGGGCTGTGCCATAGCAGCGACTAAAAGAGATGGCTGGAACTACCACTGGCTGACATGTCTCTACAGCTGTTCGCCTCAAAATAAATCCGCGCTCTACGAGTTCGCAGCTAAGCCGGCCAACTTTTGTACCACAGGTGTTGACGGCAGGTTCCAGAATCTTTGCTCCGATCAGGAGGTTGTGGGATCTTGTCGTACTATGACGAGCAACAACACTGAAAGGCAGCTATTTAATTCCATGAAGAGGAGGTCCAACATAGTTTTGCCTTTATCAATTCTTAAACGTGCTGGCGTGCAAGTTATAAAAAAAGTAAAAGAATTTGTTATACTTTATATAATTTTTCTTTTTATAACCGTCAAATGCTTTTTTTACAGTATGTTTTTGAAATGTAAAGTTGTATAAAGTTAGGGATGTGAAAAATAAATCAAAATATCAATGTATCGATATTTTTTGAATAAGAATATATATTTATATTGTGATATTTTTTTCTATCCTGATATATCGAATATTGATATATTTCAGGGATATATTTTTGATATTTCCTTATTGGCCACACTAATCTGAAAATCTGTGAACAAAGGAACATAAGCGCGCGGCAGCATTTTACGGAAATAAAAAATAACAGTGCAACCTGCAATTATTGCAGTAGGACAAGTAAGTAAGTAGAGAGGCCAAAGCACTTTTTAAGCTGAATACCCGCTTTGGGCAACGTAAGGTTTGGGAGTTATTAAGCCTTGAAAAGTGCCGATTCAAGCAGTGCATGATACTTTGACCGCGATTTTCTCAAAATTGGTGGGTGATGGAAACTTTTCAGTTTCGGACTAGTAATGTACCGGTTCAGATCTATCAGAATCAATGGCTTTTATTCGCCAGCAAAAAACAGGTCTATTTTTGTCGACCTGTGTAATTATAATTTCATCGATATATATTCGATTTTTGTATTTAGTAACTTAGCAGCCGACAAATAATATTGAAACCTCAAATATTGGTTTTATTCCCTCAATTTTAGTTATGGATTCATCTAGGCTTCTCTTAGGTCGTGTCCAAACCTTACAGGAATGTGTTTTATAAATACATTTGAATATTCCAAAGCCGAATTATAATATATTTGAATTTTAGTATGAACAGAAAATTTTTTAGAATTAATTTTCGGCATAGAGAGTTTTCTTGCAGGTGCGGGGTGGGAACAGTTTTGCAAGTGAACTTTTTTTTTAACGAGTTTCAATGCTAATTTTCTTTGTTAAATTATAGTTTCAATTAAAATACATAATATTAATACAATTTGGTTAGGTCTAAGGCATAAGAATATGTAATTTGATCATTTATTGTACCTAATAGAATTCATATGTAGCAAGCATTTTTGACTTACTCCTATCCATTTTTGGTAATTATCTGGCAACAAAATCTGGATAATACCAATCATAAATGGTAAAATAAATAAAAGTATACCAACATTGTTGCAAAATAATTCATAAAACCAAAAATTTTGAAATAAGTTTAATATCTTTCTAATTAGCTGGCACTGCTATTTCATGAGTTTTACAATAAAATTATATTTTTTTACAGAGCACCCCAGGATATTGATTAGATCTTTATTATTTACTGAAGATAAATGTTTCCAGAATATATTAGGCATAATACTGGCCTGCTAACTCTGTTTTTTGGCTTTTTATCGATACAATGAACTCCACCATAGTCATCTTTCTAATTAGTTGGCAACAGCTGTATCACTGTGGACGGCAGTCCACGTAGTGACGATGAGCACCGAGACTGTGGTGCGCAAGGAGACTACTATATACAGCCGTAGAATTGAAAATCTGCTACGATAGTCCGATCAGAACCATTTATATCTTGATCGAAAGGTATTGTAAACCTCTTTGAAACTGCATACTAAGATTTTTCAAAAACGGATTAGTTTAGGAGAAATGTGAGTGAAAGTGATAAATTGAACATTTTGAAAATTGGAGCTATGGGGGCCGGTGGAGCAAAAATCTCAAAAATCCCACCTCGATCATCCTGATCCGATACTCCGTTTAAAAGATATTCAATAAACATGATTTTAACGGCCTTTCCAAAATGAAAACGTTTGTCCTGTTGTTTGTCCCATTTTTTGTTCTACGACTTTTTGGGTTTCCCGCTAGTTTGGCGGGAAAACAGCTAAAAATGCTAGATTTCCCGCGCCCATAACTTCTAAACAATTAAAGCTACAGAAACGTGCTATATGTCGTTAGAAAGGTATTTTGAAATGATGATAGCTTTGCCTGGACATAATTTATCTAAATATAATATTTAAGAATTTATAATTAAAATTAATTTTTTTTTTTTTTAAGTTTTTGTAATTTTTTTAAAATTGGCTCTAACGATTTTGATAGTCACTCAAGGCCATATAGCCCTTGAGATGGCTCA
>VNJW01004199.1:0-15804 GCA_008042615.1 Drosophila auraria | reverse complement strand
CATGCTGCTTACGAAATATATGCAATTGATATAATTCGCTTACGGAATCACAGCTGTTTATTAGTGTCTTCTGCCAACCGTTTTACCCGGTTCGCTCACGGAATTCCGTTCATCTTAGTATCCGACCAAACGAAATACCACAAAATTCTTCTTCTTGCTCTTTTCGTTCTTTTTTTTTATATGATTTCCGTTTATAGATTTTTTCCGTTCATCTTAGTACTAGGCTTAACCAGGATCATGGGTTTGCTTTATGGAAATGCACCCGAAACCTAAAAAGGCAGCCACTTCCCGGGTTTTCTCACAGCGATTCCGCTATTGCCGAAGTATTTGCAGGCGATCTGGAGAGACGCTTTTCTCCTTTTGATTTTGCAACAAACCAGGAGACCCAGACAACAATCTCTAGGTTTGGGCTCGCCTTTGGTTCTCCTGTTGCTGTGCGGCATGTGGATTAAGATGAGGTACGTGATCATATTAAGCGCCTGGTTCCCACTAAAGCTCCTGGCATGGATGCAATTGATGGTAAAGTAGCAAAGGCACTTCCTAGCTCAATTATTGCACAGCTCTGCCTTCTTTTAAATGCTTCTCTTAACCTTGGCCATTTTCCATCCCCCTGGAAATTTGCACTTGTCACAATGGTCCATAAAAAAGGGAAAGACCCGTGCTCACCAGATTCTTAAAGGCCGATAAGTCTCCTGTCCACTTTCTCCAAGATATTCAAGCGGATCGTGCTTGCTAGGTTGGTGAATATTGACGCCTTCATGAACGCTCTGCCGGGCCACCGAATTGGCTTTCGAAGTCGCCATAGCGCTATTGAGCAAGTTCACAGAGTGGTTAACCACTCTTTAGAAGACACTCTTTGGAAGATCGCAAATACTGTTCAGCTGTAATTCTAGATGAACGACAGGCCTTTGACCGGGTTTGACATGAAGGTCTATTTTACAAATTAATGCCGCTTATACCTGAGGGACTCTGGAAGCTTATTGTGTCATTTCTGGATAACAGGAAGTTTGCCGTTGAGATCCGTGGACATCGTTCAGAACTACGCCCAATTCACGCTGGTGTACCTCAGGGCAGTGTTCTTGGCCCGGTACTGTACACACTTTACACATTGGATCTTCCAAGCCCCATTGCTCGTGGTACTCTTCTAGCCACCTACGCAGATGACATTGCTTTCTAGCTGCTGGCAGCACCCCCATATCGGCTTCCAATGTTGGGCATCTCGACGGAACATAGCGCTTAACATTGTAAAGACACAGCACGCCACTTTCGCACTTCGGCCTGGCTGCTCACGTGCCCTTTACTTGGTTGGGAAAAGACTAAAGCATGAGGATAAGGTTACGTATCTTGGCGTAGCCCTAGACCGCCGACTTTGCTGGAAGGGGTAGATTGACCGAGTCTGCGGATCAGCAAGGACAAAGCTCGAAAAAATGGATTGGCTCCTTCGTTCTGATAGCGGTCTGTCCCTCCATGCCAAGGTGCGACTATTTAAAGCCATTGTCCTTCCGACACTGAACTGGGGGACTACATGCTGGGGCACCGCTTGTGACTCTTCACTAAAAAGGGTGCAAACATGCATAACAAAGGCTCTGAGAAGGATGCTGGGTGTTAAGTGGCACCACTACGTACAAAATTACCCGCTATTTCAAGACACAGGAATACCAACCGTAACAGAAACAATTTCATCATTTGCAAACCGATACAGAGACCGCCTGCTAGCGCATACCAACCGTTTGGCTAGACACCTTGCCACCCCGTTAGGCCGACGACGTCTGCGCAGAAGACACCTTGCGGACCTATGGATACTCGGCCGAGACAGACATACTTTAACACCATATAATGACACATAAAATGCCCCAAAGTGGCGCTCTTTCCCACCCGCAGTTTCCGGGATCTATAGTTACTATTTACTATTATTAAACTTGCAAAAAAAAAAAATTTACTTTTCAGGCTTTCTCCGTGTATATTAATAAAAAAAACCAAAAAAAAAAAATGGCTCGAAGCCATCATGGCTCGAACCCACGAGTCAGACGGCAGCTTGCCTTAGGGGGACGTCTTAAAATTCAAACTTTATTGCTAATATCTCTCATGTTTATCATCCGATTATACTCAAATTTTCAGAAAACGACCGCTCAAGCCTATTCATTAACTTTATCTATTAACTTTTACCCAAAAACAAGAAAGAAATCTGACTTCGGTAAACCGAAGTTTGTATACCCTTGCAGTCTGCAAGGTCCATTTGGGTTACACATAAAAAATATCAAAGTTTGTAAACATTTTACATTTTACATGTTGAATTTTACATTTTACATATAGAATTTTATCTAAAGCATAGTACTAAGATCAACGAAAACCGCTTACGGAATTTCGTGAGCGAAATTGCGATATATTTCGTTCGGGAACCAGTGTGACCGAAGAGAACAAAGAAAATGGTCAGAATCGGTCAAGATCGGTCACACTGACTTGTATTTCCAGCTGTGTTTTGTAAAAATACTTTATAAATAAACTTTAACAAGAGAAATTAATTTAACGAACTTGATTGGGCGTATTATTAATGTAATGTTCCGTAATGGAGTTGAAGGCAAATAATAGTGGCGCTACCGCCATCGCCGCCAATAAAAAAAATATGCAATAAAATTGTCAATAAAAACACAGAAAAAGGTTAATTTATGTACTAAATTGCATATAATATGGCTTGCCTTTACGACTTTTATCAATTCCACATTATTCTCACGGCTGTCGAAGCGCTACAACCGAGCAGCGATTGCCTCCTCCCCCTTCCCCTGCATGCTGCTTACGAAATATATGCAATTGATATAATTCGCTTACGGAATCACAGCCGTTTATTAGTGTCTTTTGCCAACCGTTTTACCCGGTTCGCTCACGGAATTCCGTTCATCTTAGTACCCGACCAAACGAAATACCACAAAATTCTTCATCTTGCTCTTTTCTCTTTTCGTTCTTTTTTTTTTTATATGAAGTTTTTCGTTTATGGATTTTTTTCGTTCATCTTAGTACTAGGCTTTAGTACCCGACCAAACGAAATACCACAAAATTCTTCTTCTTGCTCTTTTCGTTCTTTTTTTTATATGAAGTTTTCCGTTTATGGATTTTTTTCGTTCATCTTAGTAATAGGCTTAATATATAAAATTCTCATGTCACGTTGTTAGTCATTATAATCCTCCGAAATGGCTCCACAGATTTTAGTGAAATTTTGTGTGCATATCCGTAAGGCCTGAGAATCGGACAACATTTATTTTTTATCTCACTAAATATTAGGAGTGGTTCAACAATAATTTTTTTAATTTTTTCTTTTGGACAACATATTTGTTTTTATTATTTTATGGTACAACATATAGAAATACATACACATTTTTTATTCTATCTACAAATCCGCAATAGCGTTTCTAGGTGGCAATCGAATATAATAATTTTAGTAAATTCTTATTCAGATCTAATAATTTCCATTTCCTTTAATGACGATTTGTTTCAATTTAAAAATGTGATCTCCCGCCCCCGCCGGTCGATAACTTTTCAACTACGAGTATCAACCGATCAGCTATCCCCGCCAGGTGTCTATAGTTGTTACTCATTTACTTATCTTTTAAATTTAATTTATCACTTTCAATATTTCAAATTCATTAATTTATATGTTCTATGCAAAGGGGCCAATTTGAGTCGTCTAATGGTTAATTCTACAGCCGCGCGAGATAGAAGAGCATAAAGATCAGGCGAACGAATCGAAGAAGATAATAAAAACGTGCGTGTGAACGTGGCGCTGTTACGTCAATTACAATCGCAAGAGGAACGAGATGAAGAAGAAATAATGATCTTCAGTTCATCAGTGACATCCACCGTTCATATCCACTAATTCTTTGGAAGGGTAAATTCGGATATACCGTAAAAATAAAACAATGTGAACTACAGTACGATACTGTAGAAATGGCAGGCATTGTATGTCGCAATGTTCCACTACTAAAGGACGAACAAAAAATTATTTACGACCGCATTATGCTCGCAGTTTCGGCAGGATTCGTTTTTTTTTATGCTCCAGGTGGAACTGGCAAAACATTCTTTATTTTGAAACTTCTTGACGAGATACGATAAAAAAATGGCATCGCATTGGCCGTTGCATCTTCTGGCATTGTAGCAACTTTATTTGATGGAGGCAGAACAGCTCATTCAGCATTTAAGCTGCCATTGAACATTCAAAATAATCCAGATGCAGTGTGCAATATAAAAAAAAAATTGGTCTGTAAAGCCGGTTTACTGACGATAGGTGAACGTGACTACGTCTTAAGAAAATACCGATTGAATGGTAGCATTTTTCAAAAGAAAATTTTAATTTAATTTGTTTTAATTCCTAAAATTTTAGGAATTGGCGATTCATTGCCTAAAAATTTATTTTTAGGCAATAATGGCCTAAAAAATGGGTCATAATGCCAAAATGCCATATTTTTAAGCCATGAGATGCCTAAAAATTTTCTCTCGCTTGTGTGCATTTAATTTCCAACTGGTTCTAACATCCCTGGCGTGGTGTGACGGTTAACGGCCAACTCTTAGATATGTTTTTGCTATGGATGTAGCAAGTCTATACTGCAACAGTAAAAATAAATACTGTATGCATTTTGGAATACACATTTATTATTTTAAATGATTGTATTAATATATAAAATCAATATTACATAAAAATCAAGTTTTAGGCTTATATTTGCCTAAAAATGAAGTTTTAGGACAAAAATTGCCTAGAATTTAGGCCTGTTTCTATTGCCTAAAAATATGGCATTTTGGACATAAAATGCCTAAAAATATGGCATTTTTGACAAGAATTGCCTAAAATTTAGGCCTGCTTCTATGGCCTAAAAATATGGCATTTTGGACAATTTTTAGGTCAAATGGACTACAATTTTAGGCAATTTGGCAGCTTTTTAGTCCATAATTTTTTCTGGGTGTATGTATATAGAGAAGGAGGTAATTGAAAATCACAATGAAATTGATCAAGTTAGTATACAGTGACTCCATCGCATAATCGGACAAGCACCTTCCTATGACAATTTTTACAATTTAATAGTTTTTAAGTAAGTAAGTATAAATGTGCGTTGAGCAATTGTTTTACAACTTTTAAACATGTGTAATATTTAATTTCTTAAAATCTGTGTTATTCTGTTGAGAATAGGACGATGATAGGAAAAGTAGGAAATGAAAGGGAGTGTTTCGAGTTTAATGTGTCTTGAAATAGTCAAATCTATGGTGGTGCCTCCTAGTGTTGTTGAGTTATTAACGTCTGATGCACAATCGATATTAAACATGTCTTTCATGAATTGGATGAATGTTTCGTCATTTTTCACATTTGTGTTGAAGTCGCCACAAAGAAGAATTGGTATGTCGGTATCAACTTCCATGATGGGATGTACATACTGGCTGTTATAAACATACGGAATTAGTGCTTGATGTAGCAGAACACTGATGTTAGAAATACTTGCTCCAGGATGAATATAAAATGCGCCAAGAACCATTTTGAACGTGGTATCAGCGGTGAAGCATGTAACTTCTGCTAAGCAAAACCAGTGTTTCTAATAAGGCGGGTTGTATCCGAAAGTTCAACGTTGAGAATTTCGGCTGTGGATGTCGATGATAAGTTTCTATAAATTGCCACTTCACCTGCTGCATTTGTTTTAGAATCTGATCGATTATTCTCCCGGGTTACACATTCAAAATTTTCAATTGAAATTGGATCACAATTGTCACGCATCCACGTTTCAGTCGGAATCAAATAATCAGACAGATCAAAACATGTAAATGTACAATAGACGGATGTCGAACGCTGCCGAACGCAAAGGCCGATTGTGCATTTGTGTGCGTAAGAGAAAAACGAAGTTGGCTTCGCTCGAGACGAAGCCTTAAATTAAAAATGCTTGTACTTAAGTTTGAAGGAAAGGGGTGAGAGGGGAAGAGCGGCAAAGCGGTGTTTCTCCGTCTCGCTCTCACCGCCCGTTTTGCGACGGTGTTTCTCCGTCTCGCTCTGCTCTCCCGCTTTGTCTATTTATAGCTCGAACACTGACGCACGCGTATGTGTGTATTTCGCCCTCTGGTTTGCATGCGTGGTGCAGAGGCTAGAGTGTTCGAGTCTTAATTTAACGATCGCGGGTTCGAGTACCTGTCGCAGCAATTGTGTTTTCGAAAAAATGTAAGTTGGCTTTTATAGACTTTCTATAATATTTATATCCATTTAACTTAACATATCAACAAACAGCTGGCACTTCCTAATCCTCTCCAGAAACTGGCCATTTACAGCCTGCACTGCCTAATCTTCTCCAGAAACTGACCATTTACAGCCGGCACTGAAGGATCCTCTCCAGAAACTGGCCATTTGCAGCCGGCACTGCCTGATCCTCTCCAGAAACTGGCCATTTGCAGCCGGCACTGCCTGATCCTCTCCAGAAACTGGCCATTTGCAGCCGGCACTGCCTGATCCTCGCGCGAACGTCTCGCGCGAAGCCAACTTTGTTTTTCTCTTACGCACACACTCGACCTCTCATTCTCTCTTCGCACTGTCTGTGTCGCGGCAGAGGTAACGACGCATGAGTCATGCTTTTTCGAGCGTGCAGCCTGCTCTATCGATTTATAATACGTTATCACGTCAAAAGCCATCGTCTACGGGCATAGTGCTTAAACAATGTAAAATTATTATTTGGGATGAATGCACAGTGGCACATAAACATTCGCTTGAGGCATTGGATTATACATTGAGGGATATAAATACAATGATAAACTATTTGGAGGTACTTTGTTACTCCTTTCAGGTGATTTCAGACAAACTCTTTCCGTTATTCAACTTTCAACGTACGCTGATGAAATCAATGCTTGCTTAAAATCATCGCGACTGTGGCGTAATATTGAAAATTTTTTTTCGTCTTAGGGCCAGTCGATATTTTCTTGGGCGTTGAAGATGCACTACGGTCAGTACACTCAAGTGGCCATTTAAAACCAAGCCCGGGCCTGTTAGGGTTAGGTGTTAAATAGGCGCGAAAGAAAAGTATAGATAAAAGAATGCGAGGAAATATAAAAGCAGCTCGATTGTTATCTTGCATGTGTACTAGATGGGTTAAGATTAATGTTTTTAGTTTAGGAAGGCTATCTACAGATGAGGTAATTTTATACAAATCATTATAATTTGCACATGATACTCTAAAGGGTTCATGCATTTCATACGATGTTCTGCAGTGGTGCAAAACCAAAGGCAGGTAGGATCTTGTGGTTCAACATGGTACGTGGAATTTCAACTGACCCAATAGATCGCTGCTTTCCCCGTCACCACGGATCAGATTATACATAAAGACAATGCCTAACATTGTTCTACGGTTTGCTAGAGAAGGTAGGTTAATCAGGAGAAGTCTACTATAATAAGAGGGCAACCTAAAGTTTGCATCCCAGTTTAAGCCACGAAGAGCGAAAAGTTAAAAGTTCTTTTGAACTGACTCAATGAGTTTGCTGTGGACGTCCCACTGGGGACTCCAAACGCAAGATCCATATTCTAAAATAGGACGAACTAACGAAGTGTATAAATTCTTCGTGACGTAGGGGTCATCGACTTCCTTCGACCACCGTTTAATAAATCCCAGCACACCCCTGGCTTTATTCACAATGCACGAAATATGATCAATAAACTCCAGTTTAGGATCTAAGCGGATACCCAAATCGTCAACTAGCGTGATCCTTTCCAAAGAGTAGCAGTTCAGCGTATAAGTCGCAAGCATGGGAGAGACACGTGAGAATGTCATCATCTTGCATTTTGAGCCATTCGGGTTTAATAAGTTTTCATTGCACCATGTTTGAAAGTTATTAAGATCTGTTTGTAAATCCGACTGGCAAGCGCGGTCCTTGTATTGCACACAAAGCTTAACGTCGTCAGCGTACATGAGTACTCTGGAGTTAGCCAAGACATTGGATGGGTCGTTAATAAATAATGTAAAAAGTAAGGGACCCAGGTGGCTCCCTTGCGGGACACCAGAGGTCACCCGGAGAACATTCGACAAGTTGTTTTTAAATAGGACCTTTTGCGTCCTGCCATTCAGATAACTTGAGATCCACCTAAGACGATCAGCAGGAAAACCCATTAAGTCGAGTTTCCTAACAAGAAGGGAGTGATTAACAGAGTCAAATGCTTTACTGATATCAGTATAGATCACATCTGTCTGCAAATTTTGTGGTAAACCCCTTATAATGAAAGAGGTGAGCTCCAGAAGGTTAGTAGTCGTTGATCTTCGTTTAATAAATCCATTTTGGCATGGAGAAATTACTGTTCTACACAGATGCTGCAAATGAAGAGTAATTACTGTTTCGAAAAGTTTTGGGATGGCCGAATTTCCCCAAAACGGATTAATCCAATTTAGAAGTGAGGAATGAATGCCAAGCTTAATGAGTTTCGCCAGTAAGGAAGGAGTAAAAGACGTTGTCAAAAGTCTTAGCGTAGTGCGTATAAACAGCGTCAACCTGGGTATGGTGCTCAAAGGCTTGAATGCAATGCTTTGAAAAGACCTTTAGATTTGAAGTCGTTAAGCGACCCGGCTTAAAGCCATGTTGGCTAAAATCAATATAAGCTTTAAAATATAAGGATTATTTTTTGAAAACTATTCTCGCAAAGAGCTTCGCAATATTGCTGATTTGGGCAATTGACCTGTACTTAGAAATATCCTTCTTTACTCCACATTTATGTACAGGAGTAATTTTAAATATTTTCCATCTTATTATAAAAGTACCCGAGGACAGAGAGGAAAAATACAGAATTTTAAGAGGGATAAGAAGACAAGAAATAAAATATCCATGTCGTTAATATCTAAAGCCCCAATATTGAAAACTTCAGGAATATTCTCTAAAGTCAACTGGTCATTCCAGACGGCAGCCGGCTCCATGTTAGCGGAAAAAATGAAGCAAACAAGTTTGCGATACCCTCCTCAGAATTAGCAACATTTTTTTTAAAGGTCATGTTAACCGGTATGGAAGACAAGGAATTTTTCGATTTAATGATGCGCCAAAACACGTTAGGACTAGATTTTAAACTATTACCCACATCCGAGATATATTGGTTATAGAGAAACTTATTTAATAACTTGGGGGCTAAGGCTCTGGTAGTGAAGCGTGTGTGCCTGCCGCCGCGCCAAGCTAACTCAGCCAGTGGGAGTTGGCAGTCACATGCCGACTACTGAAGACCGACCATACGTGGTGAAGAACCACATCCTGCTCGAGGTGCCCCTGCTCTAAACTAAATATGGCGGATCTGGAGAGGACAACTCGAAAAAACCCGTAATCACTGGTGTTACCGTACCGTGCCCCTGTGATGAATGGCAGTGTGTCTTCTAACGATGGCTTCCGGATACCTAGCACCTCCGGTCTTATAAGTGTATAAGGGGTATGAGGCTCTACCCCGGGGGATACTTTCTTCCTCACTACTCGTGGGACCAACTTATGGAAACTATCGAAAACACCCCCCAAGGAGCAGGGTGCTCTAGCAGCCCCAAATCTAGTCAAATCGAACCTATCCGAGAGCCCGAAGATGGTAAGGACATCTGTTCACAAAGCTCTGGCACCGACAGCATCACCAAGGAAGAGGAAGAAACTCTACTCTCCTCCCCAAAGGATGATAAACCAAAGCGGATCGCACTATCGGGCGCCGCAAGGAAGAGGTTGCACAGACACCTTGCGAACGGCATACCCATGGAGGAGCCCAAAAGGCTCGCTCAGAAGCCTATGGACCCTCTAAGGGAAATGCCCAGCAGGAGTGGCGCTACCACCAACAAGCTAGGTAGATCGGCCAACACGACCCCAGAAGAGGCGTTGAAAAAAAAGGCCATGTTCAAAACCGCGGCACCTAGTGCCTTGACGAAGGGTGTTCCTGCAAATGTTTATCCGGCAACGGAGGCTCCAGGAGCCACCACAACCCCAGCAGCGGATGGGCAGGCTATGCAGGAGCAGTCACCCCAAGTCGGTATCATGGCCTTTTATAGGGACGGCTACCAGAGTATCTCTTTATGACGGAGTAACTGAACACCATCCAGTCCGCCATCCTGTCGAGGATGATGGACCTGAGACACGGCTCTGTGAAGCCGCTGTTCTCTGGCTGCACTTTCCGTCCAGGATCGACGGCCATTACGTGCGGGAATGCGGAGACAGCCGAGTGGCTGAGTACAGAGAATCCAAAGCTCCGGTTGTGGAAGGACGCCCTGAGGCAGAGGCTCTACGTGCCGCTGTCTTCATTGGCCGCTTCCGAGTGCGGACATGAAGACGGACGAGATCCTGAAGCTCGTCGAGGACCAGAACAGCGGCCTGCGCGTGGGAGAATGGCGTGTTTTCCACCGAGAGATGAGGAAAAATATGGCCATCATCACGATTGCGCTAGACCCAGTCTCAGCCAATCGACTGAAGTCGCTGGCGTACCAGCTGTCCTTCGCGTGGGGCACGGCACCACTCAAGCCAAAGGCCAGCACGCAGCCGAAGAAACAGGCGATGGCTCCTGCTCTCGCAGCGGAGAAGCCCACCTACTCCAAGGCCACACTAGACACGGCTGCGACAATGCAACAGGATGCCGCTGACGGTACAATCCAGGCATCCAGCGGTAAGGAGGCTAGTGGCACCGCCGCCCAAGAGCCCGCAACACAGTGGAAAATCCTGCGCCCTTCCTTAGGGGCGCATCACGCGCGGAACAGAACGCGTAAACAAGGGTGTGAGGCGCACACCTAAGGAAGAGGCCTTTCTGCGCACTAACCGAGGCTGGAAGATAGCGGCCAGGGGCCGCAAGAAGGCGGACTAATGTCCTATCCTCCTTCCCCCACTCTCCCCAACACTCGGAGACACCTCAGATATCTCCAAGCAAACCTCCGCAAATGCAGCATCTGACTTCCTTTGTGAGAGGTTTGCTACAATGGACATAGCATTTATCCAGGAGCCATGGATAAATGCCGGAAGTGTCCTGGGGCTAAGCACCCCATCCGGTAAGCTGCTATATGCAAACGACCAACCTCGCCCCAGAGCGGCTTTGTTAATAAACAAAAATCTAACATTTGTTCCCCTTTCACAGTTCATAACTGAGGACTTGGTGGCAGTTTGGGTTAAAATAGCCACTGCCCATGGCGAGCAGGAGGCAGTGCTGGCCTCCGACTATCTGCCCAGCGACACTGACCATGTGCCTCCGGCGGCTACCTGTGCCCTGGTAGAGCACTGACAGAGAAACATGGATAATTGGTTTGGGGGAGCAGCGACATCAACAACAGAGGTGAGTATCTTCTCAAACTGTCACGTTGCGAGTGAGATCAGTATGTCAGATCACCAGCACATCAGATTTGATATAGGAGGTGCCTTGCAATGTAGCCTAGTTAAAAGAAATCCCAAAAACACAAACTGGGATCTTTTCTGCTTTGAACTTGAGCAACCCAGAGACTGCTCCACCCGTCCGATAATAACCAGCTAAAGCGTGAGGCTACTGTGCTTTATACAAACATTGAATCGGCATATCACGCTAGCTGCGAACAAAATGTTCGTAAGATCAGAAAGGCTGTTCCCTGGTGAAATAAGAGATTTGACGATCTTAAAAAGCCTGCGCGAATGAGGCGAAGAGTGGGAAGGCCACATGGGATTCCTACAAATCCGCTTTAACGCTCTACAATAAAGAGCTGAGAAGGTAAAAACGGGCTACGTGGCGCCAACACTGCGGGCAGATTTCAACTCTCCCGGAAGCTGTCAGGCTATAAAAAGCCCTCTCCAAGGACCACTTAAACGGCATTTGTACGTTGCTGGTGTACCAAGATGGTAAATCAACCGAGACTGCCTTTCACTGCCTTACAACAACCATTGAAAAGGCCATTGGCGCTCAACAAATAGCACTAGGTGCCTTTTTAGACATCTCAGGATCTTTGACACACCTCATATGAGGTTATCCGTGACTCTCTTGTACGAAAAAATGTCTCCACACCCATTACAAGGTGGGTTCTTGAAATGCTCAAATCCAGAATCATAACTGTAGACCTAGGAGGAACCATGACCTCAATCACAGCCACTAGGGGGTGCCCTCAAGGGGGAGTACTCTCTCCTCTCCTGTGGACTCTGGTCATCGACGAGCTACTGTTTAAGCTCAACAACTTAGGGTTCCCCACTCAAGGCTACGCTGATGATCTAGTCATCTATATAGTGGGCTGGCATGAGCAAACCATCTCGGATCGCATGCAGCAAGCCCTTAATATAGCTAATACATGGTGTCAGGACAAGGGACTGTCCATAAACCCGTCTAAAACTGTTCTAGTTTCATTTACCAGGAAAAGATCTCTCTCTCTAACAAGACCATCCCTAAATGGATATACCATTGACTTCTCGGTTGAAGCCAACGACTTAGGAGTTTTACTTGACTCAACTGGAACGCACACCTTGAAAAGACCATTAACAAAGCCACTCGAGCATACTTTGCGTGCAATAGGCTTTTCGGTAGAACATGGGGCCTAAGTCCCAAAATGATCTACTGGTCTTTTAACACTGTGGTAAAACCGATCATAAACTATGCATCTCTTGCTTGGTGGACGAAATCTACCCAGAAGACAGCTGCGGCCGCACTTACTAAAATACAACGACTGGTCTGCATAGGCATCACTGGAGCCATCCGGACATGCCCCACTGCAGCACTTGGAGTCATAACTGGCATATTCCCTCTACCCATCACCCTGAAGAAAGAGGCCTGCCTAGGAGCACTCACATCACCAATATAAAAAGTGGTGATCTAACTAGGCATTTACGGGTACTCGAACCCCTAATAAACGAGCCCATTCTGCGCGTATATGATAAACAGAAACCTAAACTTGTTTTACACAGAAACTTCTCTGTAGTCTTGTACACCAGACACGACTAGATAACAAAATCAATATCTCTACCCAGTATATCACAAACGTGGTACACTGACGGGTCGAAACTGGAAAAAAGTGACTCCGGGACTGGTATTTTCGGACCAAGGTTCAACAAGTCCATAGCCATGGGAAAGTCTTCAACCATTTTCCAAGCAGAGATATACGCCATAGAAATCTGTGCTCGTGAATGCTTTCGCAGGAATATGCAAGGCGCACGGACTTACATCTTTTCTGACAGTCAGGCGGCGCTCATAGTGCTGAGATCCTTCACGATCACCTCCAGACTTGTAGAGAACTGTTTCCAGCAGCTTTCTCATCCCTCAGATGTCGCGATCCAAACGCATCATCAATATAAAAAAGAGTGAGATTTACACTCTAACAGGCTACTTAACAGGTCACTGCAACCTAAGGTATCATCTTAAGAAATTAAAACTTTCAGAAATCGACACATGCTGAATCTGGGAGCTGTAGCCAGAAACATCAGAACATGTTCTATGTGAATGCCCCTCGCTAATTAGACGTCGACTTCAACAACTAGGAGGTGAACTTATCCCCCCGCCTTACAGGATTTGGGAACAGAAAGACCCCGCCAAAGTGCTCTCCTTTATCAGAAGCCTAGGAATAGATTCTCTACCTTAATCCTACAGGCCGGCACAAAATACCAAACATCTGGTCGCGGTGCAACAAGTCCCATATAATAATAATAATTCAAAAAATTAAAATTCCCATGTGTGCTGCCGATATCTTTGAAAAACTTATTTCTAAGATTTTCGTATTTCTGGATTCCTTTAGTATACCACGGCAACCTGTAGGAACCCCGTACCTTGGTCGAAGCACAGCTGTTAAGAGTATTTAAGAGGGCCGCAAGGAAGTTACTAGAATTAGTTTCAATGTAATCGTTTGATAATAGGAAACTCCAATCCAGAACTGAGAGGTAAGAATTTATGGCTACCACGCTGACTTGATCAAAATGATATCTAGGAATAACATTAACTGCTGGTAAAAAATTATAAAATTCAATATTAAAACATAAGGGCTTATTATGAACATCACAAGTGGAAATAATATATTGGAATTAATAATTAAATTAATGAAAATTAAGTCGAGAATCTTATCCAAATCATTAAACACCGTATTTGTTTGGGTGAGTCCCATACTAAAACAATCATCAACAGCAATTATTTCATGTGGCTGGTGAACATTCCCAGGCACCATCACAGAAAGATGCGGATCAAACGTCAACACCACCTAACCAAGATTAGTCTCACAAAAAAACTATCCGATTCCTCCAAGCGGGCATAAATGTTGGAGATGCTATGCAGATGTGCCTGGTAGATAGTAAAATCACTACCAGGGGTAATGTAAGACGCCAGGATATAAATTTTCTCAGAAGCGCCAGTCACAACTTTCGCCAATTGGTCCAGAAGCCGTATTAAGAAGTT
This sequence comes from Drosophila auraria, assembly GCA_008042615.1. NCBI lineage: Eukaryota > Metazoa > Arthropoda > Insecta > Diptera > Drosophilidae > Drosophila > Drosophila auraria. The sequence goes on along the minus strand of VNJW01004199.1, from coordinate 1,481 downwards.
TCACCAATGAGCAGCCAAAGTTACCGCGGACGGCCACATTAACGCTACCACCCCTCTGGCAAGACATTCTGCTGAAGTCCCGATCCTTTCGAAAGACCTGGAACATTACAGGGTCGAAAAACTCATTGGAGCTAAAGTTGGTATTGAGCCAAGTTTCAACCAAAATTATAACGTTGTAATCGCTGTTGGAAGTGTTGACGAAGACTTAATGCGTTTTTGTTCTCATGCCTGATATGTTCTAGAAGTATATTTTAAGACAATTATTTCCAATTATCTTATTAGCAGTACTGGCGAGGGCTGTAAACGCAGCTGACTGCCAGTTGTCAGGCATTCTTGAAATAGTATCCACTGGTAAGCCGAACCTTGAAAGCGCAGAGCAGCCATTGACCGCTATGCGCAACGTATCCGTTCGAATTCTTATTGGCTGGCTATCTTCAATCCGAAAATCTGGCGGCATCTGCTGTTGTTGTTGACATTAGGCAATCCGCCAGCAATGATGGGAAGGCAACTCCCAAGAGAGCGCTAAGAGAGCGTGCCAGAGTCATACCAGAATTCAGAGACAGCATTAACCCCAAAACAAAAACAAATTATAATACCCTCTGCAAGGGTATAAAAAGAAAGCTAACTTTGGCAAGCCGAAGTTTATATAGCCTTGCAGATGATAAATAAAATAAAAATAAGGAATCTTATAAATCTTTTTAGTCCGAAATCTTTAAAAAGAAAAAAGGGGCTAATTTGGACCGTTCGTTCATATGTCAGCTATAAGATATAGTGGTCCGACTTGAATGAAATTTTAAATGTATGGCTATATCTAAATTAAAACGCCATTTGCTAAGTTTTATTCCGATATCTTTAAAAACACCGAAAATCATCTGTTTCGGGCCGATCGTTCCCTTGGCAGCTATAAGAAATAGCGGTCCGATTCATCTATATATATACAAATGGAGCCCAAAAAATGTGTCGTAAAAAACTACTGGAGAACGGCTGGGCCGATTTGGTTAAAATTTTTTTTTAGTTGTAGGTAACTAACAGGAGAAGGTCAGAACGTAATAAAATAATAATTAAAATATCAAATTATATAAAACAGTAGTGTATCGAAATATATGTCAAAGTAAAAACAAATCGTTTCAATATTATTCGGTTTCTTATTCGTTTTTATCAGACGTCCGGATTTGTTTAATTTCTTCCTGTGATTTGTAGGAATAATGCCTGCTATAAGACGGCCAAACATTGGACGACGTACACGTCGAGCAAAATATAGTCGGAATGTCCATGGAAGTCAAACGCAAGACGAACGTGCAGAAAGAAATGAATCGAGACGAACCCGTTTTGCACAGATTCGCTCTACACAAAGAGTACCAAGAACAGACTTGAATCGCGCTGCATTTGCATACAATTTCTCAACGTCCTGCAAAGACCATAGCTGCGTTGTTATCGGTTCATTGTCTGTGGTATGTCAGCACTGCAATGCACTGAAGTTT
>VNJW01004190.1:0-14719 GCA_008042615.1 Drosophila auraria | reverse complement strand
CGAAGTAACGTATCTCGGCGTCCACCTCGACAGACGACTAACCTGGCAAAGACACATCGAATGCAAGAAACTCCATCTAAAACTAAAAGCCAGCAGCCTCCACTGGATTTTAAGCGCGCGATCGCCACTGCGTCTGGACTACAAGGTCCTGCTCTAAAACTTCACTCTCAAGCCTATCTGGACATATGGCTCCCAGTTGTGGGGGAACGCGAGCAGCAGCAACATAGACATCATACAGCGCGCACAATCGATAATCCTGAGAACTAGCATTGGGGCACCATGGTATGTTCGCAACCTTAACAGTCACAGGCATCTCGGTATTCTTGCAGTAAAAGATTAAATATACAAACAAAAAGCGACTTACAATAAAAAACTTACTGTGCCCCCAAATCATCTGGCAAGAGGTTTGACTCGGGTTTCCAGCAGAACCCGCCTGCATCGAAACGACTATCCAACCCAGCAATAATTATCAGGGACATTTAACTCTGTGCTAGTCATATGACTGTTAGTTAGGTTATTTTTATAAGATTTGATACACATCTTGTTAGTCTCGTAAAAGAGAAGACTCAATAAAACAAAGCAAAGAAAAAAAAATAAAAAATAAAATCAAGGCCCAAACTGCGACGGATTATAAAGAGTTGTTGAGTTAGCAAAAAAAAAAAAAAAAAAACCTAATCTTTAGGGGCTTTCATACTGAGAGCCCGCCGAAAACAGAAATCCAAAGTATATGTCGGGACATTTTAAAACTGAATAAAGTCCAAATAAAGAAGACGGGTTATTTACAAAAGAAACAATAAATGGGTGTAATGGCAGAAATGGACTCCGAAGAAGCAGAAAACATGGTCCTTAGAAATGTGCCAAACATCCACATTGAAAAAGACTTGAGCGACGCGAAACAAAACTACAAAAACACACTTCTGCAGTTTAAAAAGGAAATAGCGGCAATAGATACAAGCCAAAAAATTGCGGTAAGTAACGATAGAATCCGAATCGGAAGCCAGTGGATGAGATTCAATGGAAACCAAGAATTTCACTGGATTTTAAGTCGCTCTTAGAAAGCAGCCATTCAAAAAACACCGACAGAAATGGATAGACGATAATAAAAATCCAGACAGTAGACAAATATGTATAAGAAATTCAGAATTTTGTTCTTCAATATAGCAGAGTAAGCCAGTAAATTAATACAAAAACAATTTTTTAATTTAATAAGCGAGTTTGACATATTTATTGTATACGAAACATTCATAAAAAAAAATGAGGGGCAGTAGATTATGAGATAGAGGCAGAGCCAGCGGAGGCATTGTTTACGGCATCAAAAAAGACCTAAGAGGGCTGCGCGAATTTGCGAGTATAGAAGGTTTCAAAAACTTCGAAAAACTTTTTCTTATCCCAGTCTACATAAAAAGCAGCGATTTGATCGCTGGATTCTTAAAGCTGCACGACACCCTAAATCACCCAATGATCGACAACATAATGCTAATTGGAGATTTAAATGCTAGAATAGCAGAGTGGCAGAGCACAATCATCGAAGCGACAGTCAGTGAAAAATTCTCAAACAGGGAAAGAAAATCACAAGCCTCTTACGGTCGACATCGAAATCGCAGACAGACAGCTCAACGGAGAGGGATTACAAACTACTCCCAAAAATTAAATGGGTGCAAGGCAGAGCACCAAACTACAGGAGAATATTGGATGCAGAACTCTTGCGAGTAGCAGCTAAGCCCCGAGACATGACCATAAACGAGCTCTCAAAATGCATCACCGAGGCCTCCAAGTTCATGCAACGTAGAGCCAAACACTGCTGGACTCAGTTGATGCAGACTGCGAGGACGCCAAGAAAAACTCCCTGAACGCGTTAAACCGAGTAAGACGCACAAACGATCCGAACAATAAGGCAATTTACAAAGCACAAAACGTTCAATACAAGAAAATATGAAAAAAAATAAAAAAAAATTCAAGCGTATTACAATGGCCTAAAAAAAGAAATCGGAAATTTCACAGACAGTAAATCCTTTTGGAACCTGGTTAAAAAACTTATTGGCGCGCAGTGAATGAGAAATAAAGCAGCAGTTGCGGCGGATTTGGCCAACCACTTTAAAAACCTACCCAAGAGTAACGACCAAGGTGTCCCAGTGTGAAGCGGAGACCTTAGCACGGTAGAGGACGAGCTTGATCGCCCTATTAGCATAGAGGAGGTGCGCAATGCACTACGGAAAGGCAAACCTAATGAAGCACCGGGTACAGATCATACACCAATCGAATTTAATGTAAACGCTTCGGATTTGTTTATAGACAAGCTAGCCACCGCTTTTAACGCTATCTTAAAGTCTTTGCATCGGTACTCCTGCCTCTCCTTGAAGAGTTCACAAATCAGTTGCTTAGCGAAAAGGATGCTAAACAATCGATGTCATATACATATGTACTCACGACAATAGCAAAAAATTATCTGAGCAAGAAGATGTATTGATTCTTCATAGATTTTGTAGCAGACAGCAAGGGCCTTTGGTTCCCCGTGAGGGTTTCCAGACCAGTGTTCACTAGACTATGCGTAGCCTAAGGTATAGGAAGATTCTGGTTCGTGCATTGCTCGGTGCTAAGCTCGTCGGATTGTCGTGAAATCTTCCTAGTATTTCCTCTAACACACTCTGCACTACGCGAAAAAGTTTTAAGTGCACTAAACTGTAAACTTAAGGGGTCAATCAAAAATGGGTGTAAACGGACTCAATATCTGCGGAAGGACAGGGTAGGCAACGGCAAATCAAGATATATTAGGAGTTAGGGTGGCTCGATGATGTTCGCCCCCTTTCTGTCCCCGTGAGATATTATTGGCGGTTATCCTTTATTTAAGGTTTATTATTATTTTACCATTTTTAAAGCACAACAAAAAAAAAATAAATACTATCAATTTCACTCATTTTATCGGTTATCTATCCTTAAAATTTAATATAAATTCAATTTAAAATTCAAAAATATCTTCTTTCATTATCAAATAATTCATATAGTGTTCTGCAACCTTTTGTCTATACACACGCAATAATAAAACCATTTTACATTATAGATATAAGTGAGAAATCAATATAGTGGCAATAGTTCTCACTTACGTAAAACTCCGGAGATGCCGGTTCGGTGGGCCCATCGAAGACGCTGTGCAAGTGTGCTTTATGAACAAATTACAACGTTAATTTCTGACTGGATTATATTGCATGGCTAACAAAGTTGGTCACATACAGAATTTAAAGAAGTTTTACTTCAAAATCAAAGATTAGGTATGCTACATAAGCAAATACCGAAAAGATAAACTACCAAAATGCAAAGTTTTACTCAGGAGATAAACACATATAAAAAAAAACTAGAATGCGTCGTAGCACTGATGATTCACATCGACTCCTCGCAGTTGGCTGTACGAAGACTACTCCTGGTGGCCTTCCTTTACCGGAACTTGCGATCAGCTGACTGCATACAAGGGGTGCTGCGTCTTCGCATTCCAGGCGGGTCTCTCCTTACGTAGACGTTTTTCAAAAACAGCAGCCTTCCGCGGTCTTATGCAGGTGGCATGGCCGGCGAACGCGGCTTGCGCGTGTAAACTATGATCGTCGTGTTACGGCTCTCCTCTCAAATTGGTGGCTCTATGGACTAGGCAGAGCGGGGAATGTAGTTGCTGCTCATGGCGCGAGTGTTCACGGGGACAACTCCTACCTTCATAGGCGATCACCTCTCAAATATTCGCTCAGCTGTCACTTTAGAGCTACTTGTAGGTCTACGGGCTGCGTGGGGCACGTGTAGATGACGCAATGCCGAAATAGCGGTCTGAAATGAGGTTATGTTCGGATATTTTCGCTCACAAATAAGTCGCTCAGCTGCTTCGCCGAAGGTAGGTGGACACCGAGTGTGTTGCGGCTGGGTGAGGCTTTACATTCACCAGAACCGTCGAGTGGCCGTAGATAACTTTTCCATCCGAGATGGTTGGAGATAGGCCGGGCCAGAAGCATGAGGCGCTTCTGCACAGGCTGCACGGGAAATCCAGAACTCTGGCCTATACTTAGCCTGCAATTGGGCTGGTATTTAACTAGGTTACGGGTCGGCGTGATCACGCCGCACGGGAGTTCACGTTGCCGGCCGGCCTATACGGAACTTTTCACTGCCTGCATGGTCACAAATCCTCTTCTATTTACCAATTTGCTGGCTACAGTGAAGTACTGTGTATTTTCCTAGTTTGACTTCAGGCTTCAAATATAATTCACAAAAATTGGCGTGGCTAAACTCAAGCACGGCCTATAGAATTGTGTGTACAAGATCAGCAGCACTTTTGCGTGTGTCTTTTTTTCAAGTACAAAACGAAATTAACGAGAACGGAGTTCTTCCAGGCTCTCCTCGCCTTCTCTGTAGAGGTGGAGAAACATCGATGAAAACATCGATGCATCGATGTTTTTGAAATGTTTGGCAACATCGATGTTCTGTTGGGAAACATCGATGTTTTTTTTACATCACACAAGTAAGGGAAGAAATTTTTAATTTATTTTTAAGAATTTTTTTTTTTCGTTTTTCTTGAAAACATCGAAAAACTTCGATGTTTTTCATCATCGATGTTTTTTAATTAAACATCGAAAAACATCGATGTCAGCAAACATCGATGTTTCTCCACCTCTACTTCTCTGGCTTTGTACGCTTTCGGTGCGCGTTAGAAGAGAGATCGCCATACACGTAGACTATATGTGTGTGCGGGTCAGCTAGCCGATGCACGAGACTCTCTACGCTGCACTTTGTTTTTCTTGAGCAGGACAGCTAACGGAACGGCAGTCGTGGCATAGTTATACTCAAAACGCCTGTAGCAACCGGCTAGACCGTGGTAGGCACGGGGAAATTTTCGATCACGCTTACTTTCTCTGGATCGACTTTCAACTCGCCATGGCCAATAACAAACCCTAAATATTTAATTTCAGTCACACATAACTTTGATTTGGCTATATTTATTGTCAGGTTCGCGTCTCGGAAGTAACCTGCGATTTCTCCTAAGAGCTTCATATGCGACTCGAAGTCGTCGAATAGGACCAAGAGGTCGTCTCGATAAACGAATACTCTAGTACGCAATTTCGCGGGAATAACAAAATCCATTAACCTACACAAAGTCTTGGTAGTATTACAAAGGCCGAAAGGCATCACCTTATATTGGTACAAGGGCCTATTCGGTATTGTAAATGCTGTATATAGTCTGGACTTCTCTTCGAGTGGTATTTCCCAGAACGCGTGTTTCATATCAAGACGTGCAGGAGTTATGTTACGTCGATGCCTCAGTCCTTGGAGGACATAGGGCTGAGGAAGTGGCCGCCCGGATAGCAGACACGATTTGTTCAGCTGAGCTCGCCGGATTTGGGGTGGGTTCTTTGGACGCCACTATCCTCTCTAAACGTAATCAGAACAATTATTTACGTGCCTGAAAATAGACGAAATCATTTGTCAGTCTGTCTTTCTGTCCACATTGCCCCACAAGCGGATTTGTGCTTGATCCTAAAAACAATCGTGTTATGTTTTCGCCGTTTTCCCTCCCCATTCGCAAACTTCGTGCGCCTTTGGTTCGCCGCGGGCAATGGATCAGACAATATTGGGCAAAATGTCCCGTTGACTTACCCTCGGTTATTCCATCGTTAAAAGCTCTTTTTCCGGAGGTTTTATTTGTTGGAAAAGTTAAGTAGAGTTAAGCATGTATAAATTCATTCACTGAATTCACAAAAAACAAGTGGGAAAGCTACAGTCAAGTGTGACCGACTGTAAGATAGTGTGAAAATAAACAGTACATGAACATGGAAAAAAGAAAATGTTGGCAAATGAAGACAATTATTGCTAGAAACATGTTGAGCAACACTCAAGAGAGACAATCGTTGCTAGGAACATGTTGGGCAACTCTCAAAAGTGACAAATGTTGCTAGGAAAAGTTGAGCAACATGCACGTGCGCGCTCTCTCTCTCTCTCTCAAGAAGAAGAAGAAGAACACGTCCACGCTTGCCTACTTATTAAGTCTATTTATTTACTTTACGCCGAAAATCACACATATGGCTTATATACAGTTTTTTATGATTCGGGGCAGAAGTGGGCGTGGCCAAATTTTAAAACAAACTTGATCTGCGTGCAACAGATTCCAATGTTCTCACCAAATTTGGTAACTCTAGCTCTTATAGTCTCAGAGATCTGTTGTTTCATACGGACAGACAGACGGACATGGCTAGATCGACTCGGCTAGTGACGCTGATCAACAATATATATACTTTATAGGGTCGGAGATTTCTCCTTCTGCCTGTTACATACATTCTCGGTTGGCTCTTATTTATAATACCCTTGTACCCTATGGGTATATACCAAATCCAAATTGTTCATGTCTTTAGGTACTGCTCTACAAGTTCCACATGTCTGTGGCCACACTCTAATAGGGCAACTTTTGTATTGCTCAATTTTACAATATATTTTAAAGAATTAATATAAAAAATATGCATCGAAGTGCAATTAAAAAAATTATGCATGTAGTGCACTAAAGAAAGTATGCGCTCTTGGTAGCGCTGTCGGTTCACGGTGTTAGGGCGCCGGTGTTGGCTGCACAGGCTGCTTCTACTGTTGGAGGGGCGCCGGTGCTGGTTGCACAGGCTGCTTATATTTCTGAAGGGGCACCGGTGCTTGCTGCAAAAGTGTACTCACAGTGAGGTAAGTATAATGGTCCCTCGCAGTTGGCAGGACAGGTCTTTGTCTTCGGAATATCTTTTTGTTTGGGCGGAGTGGTTTTATTATTTTGTTTTGCAATGTTTTTTGTTGCAGAGTAAGTGTATGTGTGCGCAGTTAATTTTTTGTTTTTGTTCGTGAACGATAATTCTTTTATCTGTTCCACTTTGGCATGCACTTTTACTGATTTGTCCCAGCATAAATCAGTACCGGTATTTAATAGTTTTAACAGTTGAGCTTTTCTTGCTCTTAACCGTTTTACTATGCCGCTGCGCTTCGCACACATACCACTCTACTCACTGCGTTTATTAATTATTTCGTTGGTGTTCCTCCGCCATGTAGTTAGTTTCTTCTGTTTGTTCCAGGTTTGTTTGCCATGTAGTTAGTTTGTCCTCCAGTGACAAGTTGTCACGGTCGCCATGTAGTTAGTTTGGTGGTTTCCGTTTTGTTCAGTCTCAGCAATATGTATATGCGATAACAAAGGTAGCGATTGTAAGGTCAAGCGCAAATGCATATTATGCTGACACGAAGAAGTCGAATTGGGCACCGTTTCCCATTTCTGCATAGATCATAATACACAGTAACCCACATTTCTTCTACACACAATTTCGTTGACATAAGCATATTCTTTATACTTTGTTTAGCTATAAATACCGTTAAGTTTCCTCAATAAAATCAGTAACTGTTTTGACCACAACGCAAGCTTTACTCATTTCACTGCATTCAACAGAGGCTGTCGCTGAGTCTTCAGACCCTCATATGCACCATCTATAGCCCAACTGGTTCAAGTTCTAGTTGCGGCGACACAAGGCAGACAGTTCAAGTACTGTATGCCAGGCACCTTAGCCTACACATTAACACGTTTTATCATCAAGTCAAAATTAAAATAGGAGATTCTTTTGTAAGGAAGGTAAGAAGGAGAGCAACAGTTGTTATCGCTACTCCTGACTTTATGGTTCTCATTTTTATATTTAGTTTTACTTATTACCAAACCTAAGGCTGAGCAGTCCTCAGGGGCAGCGCTGCCTTTTGTATATAAGTTGATTTATATATTACTTATAAAACGAGTATATATATTGTGTATAAGCAGCGAAAACGTCGTTGGTGGGAGCGTATTATGCACATATGCAAGCGGTCAATGCATGGGGCTAATGCTGACGCGGCTCGTTTTTAGTCAAGGCGTTCTGTGCCGATCATATTTTGGACACTTGGACTGCACTTCAACATGGCATGTGTTTATGGAACACAGACTAAGTGTCTTCACCTTCTAGCATTTATGTTTGTAAGTATATATGAAGTATATACTGGACATATTGCTGAGTACAGTGAGCTCTCAATATGTGCATACTACACCTGTAAATCGACATATGTTGATCTCCCTTGAGCTGATCTCGTAACGGACCTCATCGAGAAAATAAGCCATGCAATTATTTTTAAGCATTCCGCTGACTTTATTAGTACTGCTTGCTCCTGTATATGTGTCAATAATTTTGCTAAGTGTGCCTTCAAAATGGAGAAAACTTTCATTTGGAAGGACATAAAGATCTTGGTTTTGTATTGTGATGCGAACTTCATCATTTGATTTGAAGTTCTGTTGATATGGATAATAAGTGTGGAACTCTTTCTTAATGATACTATCATCATTGGTAGGCTTGTCTTGAACATAAAAAATTTCATTCATTTCAGTTATTTAACTTTATTGAATATTAAATCCAACGATTTTAAAAACAATTTATTTTTTAATGATAGTGCTCGTCGATGATGTAAATCTCCTTGAGATGATGATGCTTTCACTTCAGCTTTTCGCTTACTAATGTGGGGTATGGGGTGATGTGATGCCTTTTTATTGTAAATAATCATTCTGTCGCTCGTAAGTGTAGACGAATTGACACAGGTTCTCCACGCAAATTGATTAAATCTCCGTTCTGATCCGTTATCCGTACTTCGAGTGTACTTATTTCTCTGGAGTTCACAGGCAAATAAATCAAATTTCGAGGTGTAATATTCATTTTATATCCTGGGGGGACATTAATTCCAAATTCATGAAGCACATGATTTGGTCTATTTCCCACATATGAGCCACTGATAATATTACATTCCAATCTAATTGAATTTATTTTTAAAATGTTTACAGGATTATCTGAGATGTAAATTTCATTTTCATGTGGTCTTAGTTTACGTTTATTAAATCCAAATAACCGTCCAATTGATCTTTCATGATTAAAATATAATGTTTCATTTTTAGTTGAAACTTGAACTTGTAATGTGTTGATGTTACATTCAATTTTTATAGTGTTATGAAGACCATACTCTTTGAGCCTGTTAATAATATATTTTATTATTTCATCCACCTCATAAGACCCCATTGGTATTTCTATGACTTTATTTCCAATATGGAAGAGATTGTTACCCAAATCAGCATTTGGGATAGAATTGAATGTATAAAAGTCAATGAGGGCACACTCATAATTACGTTTTAACTCAATTTGTGGAAAAAAATTTTCAGTTATAACTGATGTATTTCCAGTCAAGGTGATTGTTAACGATGTAGACATTATGAAGCTTGAGTCTGAGCTGTCTTTTTTCTCAAACAGCGCATTATACTTATACAAACATTTATTTAAGTATAATAAATTTATCAAATCCCTTTCTAAATCGTCCAGTTTTCATTTCATCATCCTTTGAAATTACCTAAAATACAAATTTATCTTCCCAACATTTCTGTGACATATTCATAAATGTATTAAAATCCATATCACAATTTGCATGATCTCGCCATATATACTTCATGTTTAATCCATCTTGTTTAAACACAATAATAAATTTTGCATTATCACGTATTAATTGTTTCGGAATATGGGTATACGTATGATATAAATAGAATGAGTCTATATTCCGATGACGTTTCATACAGAAAAAGCTCCTAACATTATCTTGCTTTTCACATGCGATATAGTCAAATATCATAATCGAATTATTTTTAGCTTCCTGGGGTGACAAAACTGCATCATTTTCTGAGAATGTGTAATATCCCATCCCTTTGATAGGTTTAATAAGTTTTTCCAAATATTCATATTTCGGTTAATATAAGCTCTTTGAAAATATATATATATTTTCAAATTTGAGACCATTTGGACTCTCAATTAAGCTTGACATCACATTCGTTTTTCCACAATTGGATGTACCGACAATTAATGCTCTAATTGTGTTCGGCAACAAAGAGCTGTGACGCGAGTGTTTTTTATCTCCATGTCCGCCACCTTCAATATTTCTAACTATAATGGTTTTATTTTGTCTTAATAAACGCATGTTTTAGAGTTAAGTACTTCATTCAATGACAATCATTTGATAATTGAGGATGTTATAAAATGGGCAAACATTTTTATAACTCAATTAGTCGCGCACGATCAAGACTCACAGAAGGACACACACCCGTCCCATCCGACCGTTACAAGGCAGATCATCTCAAACAAGTGTGGATCGAAAAAAGGGATGGGGAAACACAAAAAAAGGACGTTAACAATCTGGTCCCGAGAGAAGAAACTAGGTGCAAGGGAAAGAAATGGGACGGGGATCCCGCACAAATTCCACCCACAATCGTTTGTAACCAAACGATTGCGGGTGGAATTTGTGCGGGACGCAGATCAAAAGGAAAACTCTCCCTTCTCAAGTGAGTGCTGTGGAAAAATGGGTATGCTTACACCACCCACAGAGCGTTGTCCATAAACCTCCACATTCGAAAGGTAAAAAAAGATGCAGGCTTCCAGCATTTAAGAGACATAGCACCACATCCCTTCCATACAATCTGTAAAACAAATCCCATTCCCCATTTCCAATAAAATAATAAATAAATTTTGATTTTAAGTATATTATATTTTTATTTTTTTTTTTCAAGTACAAAGATTAGAAGCAATGTTCTAAGTTGACATACATTTTTATAATTTTAAGTGATTTTTGTGAGCGCACTGCAAAGAAATGACAGGCACATGTATCAACACCATTTCTGACGTTATTATGCGCCCAACAACAACTTGCGAAATGTTGGCCATGCGCATTCAGAACCAGCGGTGTATCAACCATTCTCTTATTAAAATATTTTAACGACTCCTCCAGATATTCGATGTGTTCAGGAAAAATTTGTTCCTTATACATTTTCATGAAGTTATTTATTCTGATTATAAGGTGTTTGATTGTAGCTGTGCTGCTGCTGCTGCTGCTGCTGTTGTTTCCAGGGTTATTGTGCATCATATTATTGTTTCCGTGGACGTCTACTTGCGACAAATTTCAAAATTTGAATGAGGAAATCCTTCTCAAATTTTTACACAATACGTTGAACGAGACCAGTCAGTGGGGTGTATTCTAAAAGTCGGTCATGAATGAGAAGGCAATATACCTTTGTATTCACTTCACTTGCTGCAGTTAGCTCAGTGGAAATTTTTACATCAATCGGTCCCGATTTGACTGTCTCATTTTGATGAGAAAGATCAATAACCACCAGCGGCGCCTTTGCAATGAACTCCTTCGGAGATAGAAGTGGGCGTGCCTCCCGATTGTAGTAACTCTCTTGAAATCTTGCATACATATCATACAAGACAGCAAAACGGTTTTCATTAAATTTAATATTCAAATCCTCATAGGGATAAACTTCTGAATTCAGATATACTTTTGCATTTCTCAAATTGTTTGTAATAAGTTGTCCATTTTATGTAAATGCAAGGACAGCGAATCGTGGACGTTCCCTGTTTGACGAAAGCTTGACATTCCAGATATGATGTGTTCCCTGTACCAATGTCGGATTTGTATAACAATCCCAGCTCCGGAATGCTAGTGGGAGGACAGCTTCACTTTTAATTACATTAAACAATTTAATTTTTGTGGCGTCACTTGGGACGATGTGGGGGATCTTCCAACTTATGCTATGTATAGCAATATTATGTGTTTTACCGTCAATAGTTTTAACATACATGTAATCAGTATTTTTAGCAAGCAATAGAATGAAGAATTACCTTTTTATGGTCCTCCATAAAACCCAGTAACGTTATTAAAGGTACAGAAAAACTGAAATGACCTCCTGAAGGAATATTGTCTCCACCACTGCATCCAGCATTGCAATAAAGTGCTACTTCCTGTTTTAAAATTTTTAATAGTCGAGGTTATACCTGTAAATCGACACCCGTCGATTTCTGTAGAATTGAGGCATCATCGAGGAAATAAGCCATGCAATTATTTTTAAGCATTCCGCTGACATTATTAGTACTGCTTGCTCCTGTATTTGCGTCAATAATTTTGCTAAGTTTTCCCTCAAAGTGGAGAAAACTTTCAGATGGAAGGACATACAAATCTTGGTTCTGTATTGTGATACGAACTTCATCATTTGTCTGAAAGTTTTGTTGATACGGAACTTAATAATGGTATTCTTTTTTAATGATACTCTCATCATTGACAGGCTTTTCTTGATCATAAAAAATTTCATTCATTTGAAAATTAGTTTTTTTAACTTTGTTGTATATTAAATCCAAGCGATTTAAAATCAATTTATTTTTTAACGTTAGAGCAGGTCATCCCTCGAGATAATGATGATGATGATGTTTTCACTTCAGCTTTAGATTTGATAATGTTATCAATGGCGCGATGTGCAGGCTTTTTATTATAGATAATCATATTGGTGATCTCAAGTGAAGCCGAATCGAAACAGTTTCTCCACGCAAATTAACTAAATCTCCGTTCTGATCAGTTATCCGTACTTCGAGCGTGCTTATTTCTCTGGAGTTGACAGGTAATTATATCCTGGGGGGACATTGATTCCAAATTCATGAAGCACGTGATTTGGTTTATTCCCCACATATGACCCACTAATTATGTTGCATTCTAATCTGATTGAATTTATTTTAAAAATATTTACAGGATTATCTAAGATGTAAATTTCATTTTCATGTGGTCTTAGTTTACGTTCATTAAAACCAAATAACCGTCCAATTGATCTTTCATGATTAAAATATACTGTTTCATTTTTAGTTGAAATTTGAACTTGTAATGTGTTGATGTTACATTCAATTTTTATAGTGTTATGAAGTCCATACTCTTTGAGCCTGTTAATAATATATTTTATTATATCTTCAACCTCATATGAACCCATTGGTATTTCTATGACTTTATTTCCAATATGGAAGAGATAGTTTCCCATATCAACATTTGGAATATAATTAAATGTATAAAAGTCAATGAGCGCACACTCATAATTATGTTTTAACTCAATTTGTGGGAAAAAATTTTCAGTTATAACTGATGTGTTTCCAGTTAAGGTGAATGTTAATGATGTACTCATTAAGAAGCTTGAGAATGGACTGTCTTTTTTATCAAACAAAGCATTATACTTATTCAATCATTTATTTAGGTATAAAAAAATTGATCAAATCCCTTTCTAAATCGTCCAGTTTTCATTTCATCATCCTTTGAAATCACCAAAAATTCAAATTTATCTTCCCAACATTTCTGTGAAATATTCATAAATGTATTAAAATCCATATCACAATTTGCATGATCTCGCCAAATACGGTTTATGTTTAATCCATCCTGCTTGAAAATAATAATAAAATTCGCATTATCACGTATTAAATGTTTTGGAATATGGGTATACGTTTGTGACAAATAGAATCAATCTATATTTCTGTGACGTCCCATACAGAAAAAGATCCTAACATTATCTTGATTTTCACATGCAATATCGTCAAATATCATAATCGAATTATTTTTAGCTTCCTGGGGTGACAAAACTGCATCATTTTCTGAGAATGTGTAATATCCCATCCCTTTGATAGGTTTAATAAGTTTTCCCAAATATTCATATTTCGTTTGATATAAGCTCTTTGAAAATATATAAATATTTTCAAATTTGAGACCATTTGGACTCTCAATTAAGCTTAACATCACATTCGTTTTTCCACAATTGGATGGACCGACAATTAATGCTCTAATTGTGTTCGGCAACAAAGAGCTGTGACGCGAGTGTTTTTTATCTCCATGTCCGCCACCTTCAATATTTCTTACTATAATGGTTTTATTTTGTCTTAATAAACGCATGTTTTAGATTTAAGTACTTCATTCAATGACAATCATTCGATAATTGAGGATGTTATAAAATGGGCAAACATTTTTATAACTCAATTAGTCATAAACCAAATGTCAAGAAGGGCACTGGTCTAGTTAATAATATAATAAACGGACTACCATTTGAGGCTCATTTACCTGGTTACAATTACTGTGGACCAGGCACAAAGCTAGAGAAGCGGTTAGCACGTGGTGATCGTGGGATCAATGATCTTGATGAGGCCTGTAGGTTACATGACATTGCCTATTCAAATAGTAAGGACCTAGCTGAACGACATAAAGCAGATTCGATTTTGATTGAAAGTAGGGTTGTTGGATTTTGAAAAAATATCGTATCGATGATATTTGCCGTTTGGAAAATATCACACGATAATATTAAGAAATACCATAAAAAAATATCGATATATCGATTTTTTTTGATATTTTTTAATGTTTAGCTAAATTTGAAAAATGGTGTCCTGTTGCTGTAAATTTGGGTCTTTTATAAAAAATAATAAGAAAATAATAGCCAATTCCTCAAACTCCCACAACATCATAGAGTTCCTAAAAAGTTCAAAAATAATGCACAAATCATAAATAAACATCAGTGTAAAAACAATTAGAATCTAAGGATCCCATAAATAGTATAATCTTGTAAATATGTAAATAATCTCACAGTAAACCCACAACTTAAGCCCCGAGCCGAAGGCCTAAGCTGCTATGCCTCCAAAAAATAACCACTGTTAGCGCTTAGTTTATTAAATACTATTTGTTAGCATTAGTTAAAAAAATAAATAAAATAACAAAATTATTAAGGATATGGCAAAGCCCTTTGTTTTCAATTTTATTTATAAAGACATACATTTGAACTTATTGTCTTAAAGTATAATTCATGAAATTACATACATTTGAACTTGTTTTTAATTTT